>JAWZYV010012684.1:0-272645 GCA_038373885.1 Cheiracanthium punctorium | reverse complement strand
CCACGTACTCCTCTGGCGATGAAGGCGCATCTGGAGGGCAGCCGAACACTAGATCGGCGGGAAGACGAAGATCTCTGCCGAACAGCATCTGGGAAGGTGTGAAGCCGGTAGTCTCATGGACGGCACTCCTATAGGCCAGCAGGAACAGGGGGAGTTTCTTGTCCCAGTCCTCTTGATTCCTAGATACCAGGAGCGAGAGGTTGTTCAAAATTGTACGATTGAACCTCTCCACCATGCCGTCGGATTGTGGGTGTAAAGGCGTAGTCTGGGTTTTGTCCATTCCGAGAAGTTGGCATAGTCCTTTAAAGACTGCAGAGGTAAAGTTCGTTCCTTGGTCGGAATGAAGTTGCAGAGGGGTTCCATATCTGGAAATCCATTCTTGCACCAGTACCTCTGCTACGGTCGTAGCTTCTTGATCGGGAATAGGAAACGCTTCGGGCCATTTAGAAAAGTAGTCAATGACAACTAGGATGTATTTGTTGCCATCCGAAGTTCGCGGAAGAGGTCCCAGGATGTCGAGGGCAATCCTCTCAAAAGGCGCTCCTACATTATAACGATGTAGTCTTCCACGGCTTCGTTTCTTCGGGCCTTTACGGGCGGCACAGGCGTCACAAGCTTGACACCACTTTTCGACGTCGCCTCGAGCCCTGACCCAGTAGAAGCGCTCGCGAACTTTCTGCAGGGTCTTCATCCCGCCGAAATGGCCTCCAGTGTAGCTATTATGAAGTTCTTCTAGAACCTTCGGAATCCTCGAGCGAGGGAGTACTAACTGCCATCGGAGCATCTTGCCGTCGTCCGACTCCCATTTATGATACAGGACTCCATTCCTCAGGCGAAGCGAATCCCATAAAGCCCAGTACTGTTTTGTTGCCGGACTGTAAGATGATATTTCTTGCCAACTGGGCTTAGCGCTGGATTTTTCCATAAATTCCACAATAGGTTTGATGTCGCTGTCTGCTAATTGGTCCGCCCGAACATTTTCGTCACTCCAGGGATCTTGGGATGGTGTCGATGATGTAACTTGGCGGACAACGGGATGTTTCAGATGGTAATTTTTCTCTGCCCTGGAGCAATAGCGACAACTGTCTATGCAGGGCCTTCTCGACAAAGCATCTGCATTTCCATGAGATGACCCTTTCCGATGACGTATCTCGATGTCGTATTCTTGTAATCGCTGTATCCACCTGGCTATTTGGCCCTCTGGATTCTTGAAATTTAGAAGCCAGGTTAAAGAGGCATGGTCCGTTCGGAGCAGGAACTTTCGGCCGTACAGGTAATGATGGAAGTGCTCTACGGCCTTAATGATAGCAAGAAGTTCCTTTCTCGTAACACAATAGTTACGTTCTGCCTTTGAGAGGCACTTGCTCCAGTAAGCAATGACGTGTTCTTGGCCATCTATCTCCTGGGACAAAACTGCTCCAACACTCTCCTTACTTGCGTCTGTGTCCAGGATAAATGGCTTGTCAGGGTGAGGATACGACAAGATCGGCGAAGATGTTAAAGCCGTCTTCAGTTCGTTGAATGCGTCCTCACATTCCTCAGTCCATAGAAATTTCTGTCCAGTCTCGGTCAATTTGTGAAGGGGTCTTGCAATTTGAGAAAAGCCCTTCACGAATTTTCGATAGTAAGTACACAGACCGAGAAAACTTCTTAAGTCATGGATATTCTCGGGACGACTACAGTTCTGGACTGCGGACGTCTTTTCGGGATCGGTTCGAACTCCGTGGGCGGATATTATGTGCCCGAGGTAACGTACTTCCCGACGAAACAAATTGCACTTCGATGGACTTAGTTTCAAGTTCGCCTCTTTTAATTTCTGCAGTACCTTTCGAATGTTCTCGAGATGCTCTTCGAAAGTCCTCCCGACGATGATGATATCGTCCAAATATACGAGGCATGCTTCGTAGGAGAGTCCTCTCAACACTGTCACCATCAGACGCTCGAATGTAGCCGGTGCGTTGCAGAGTCCAAAAGGCATAACTTTGAACTGCCACAATCCTTGTCCCGTGGTGAACGCAGTCTTTTCACGGTCATCGGGATGGATTTCTACCTGCCAGTAGCCACTCTTGAGATCCAGAGTGGAGAACCATTCGTTTCCCGATAAAGTGTCCAAAGTGTCGTCTATCCTGGGAAGAGGGTAGCTGTCTTTCTTGGTAATGTCATTCAGACGTCTGTAGTCAACACAGAACCGGGTGGAACCATCCTTCTTTCGGACCAAAACAATTGGCGAGGCCCAGGGACTAGTCGACGGCTCGATGACGTCATCACGCTGCATCTCCTCTAAAAGTCTGCTCACCTCTTCTTGCTTAGCAAACGGCAGCCGCCTAGGATGTTGCTTGATGGGAGAATGGCTGCCTGTATCTATCCTACGTTGAGTTAAGCTCGTACGGCCAAAGTCACCCGAAGTTCGGGAGAAGACGTCTTCAAATTCAGCTATTACTTTCTCCGCAGCGCTTCTCTGTTCTGCCGTTAACTCCACGTCTTGTAATAATTCCTTCGTCAGGCACTCGGAAGATTTAGCTGTCGTTTGGTTGATGTTCTTATTAATGCAGGTAACAGGAGTGCATGTCGCCAACACTTCATTTTTCTTTATCACCTTCGACTTGTCCGTCACATTTACTACTCTAACTGGAATTTCTGTTCTCGACAAGTCCACAAGTGTTGCTCCCACAAGTACTCCTCTGATGGAATCACTATTGCTTGGGTGTTCGATTAATCCAAAACGGAATTTATTGCTTTCTTTTACTGTTCCAGAAATTATTGAATCAGTTCTGGGAGGTAGAGTGATATCAGTCTGGGCTATTATTTGCTGAACAGGCAAAACAGTTTCATGTCTAATATTGAACGCAGCTATTTCTTCTGAGTCTGAACGAAGCTCATTATTCTTAAAGTCCAAGTTAAATTTGTGCGATATTAAAAAGTCGAGTCCGAGAATAAAAGAGTCTGTAATATTGGCGACATATACCACATGGTCGTATCTGGCATTCCCAAACGTGATTTCTACTTGCGCTTTTCCGCTCACTTCGATCTTGTCACCTGTCACAGTCTGGAGGGTCAGCGAGGGCGGAGTCCAGATAATCTTCAAATTTAATTTCTTGGCCAGATCCGTCCTTATGACGGTTACGTTCGCTCCAGTATCAATCACCATGTGGCATGGGGAACCATTAACATATCCCAGTACGAAGAGTCCATTACTGCCACCATTCACTGATGAAATCTGCAAGACTTTTAGGTGGGGCTTTTGACTATATGGCAATCTCCGCCCCGCGAGATGGCCACCTCCTAGTTTCCCTCTTTCATGTTCTTAGATTTCTCTTGCTGGTCATAAGACTTTCGACCACAATGCTTTTGTACATGTCCTTCGACACCACACTTCCAGCATTTCACTTTCTTTCGGCCATCTCTCGTTCTATCGGATCTTAATTTTTGCTCTATGAGATCTTCAATTCTCTTCAACCTGTTCTCGACACCCTCTGTGTCTTTGTCAGCTTCCTCTTGGACCGTGACCGCTCTAACAGCATGCCGATCTTTTCTCACGGCCCGCTGGGCTGCCTCTAGCTTCATTGCGAACACCAGAGCAGACTTCAAATCCTGATAATCTTCCAACATAAGTGACTTTTGGGTTTCTGGATCACGGATGGCTTCAATAAAATGACGCACCGCCATTTCTTCTCGGACATTATCAAGGTGGTCCATGTAAGCTAGATGACAAAGCCTATCTATGTCCGAAGCCAGCTCTTGAAGGGTCTCGCCAGATCTCTGCATCCTTGACTTAAGTTGGATTCTACTATATTCTTCCTGGCACTTCTCTCCGAATTTCATCTCCAAGGCACTGGCAAGGGCGTCAAAATCTCCTATCTTCGTCGCTCCGATAGTTTGCAATACATTAATTGCATCTCCGCTAAGGGAAGCGGCCAGTTGATTAGCTTTCTCGGACTCGCTCCAACCATTGGCTCTGGCGACGATCGAAAATTGGGTCTTGTAAGCTTCCCAGGGAGTCTTTCCGTCATAGGCAGTAAGTTTCACTGCTGGGCGGTGTGAAGATAACCTGATGTTTTCGGGTAACTTTCCCAGCTTTACGAGAGAGTCCAATTTCTCTTCAATTTTAGCTTCACATTCTTCACGCATTCTGCAAATATCCTGCTGTAATTCCTTAACATTCCCTTCAATTCTTTGTTCATATTTCGTCTTAGTTTCTTCTAAGAGAGAAACTCTTTTCTCCATTTCTTCTTGGCCCTGCTTAATTTCTTCTAACTTTTCTTGGGTTTTCTCTATCTTCTGCTCCAACATTTCTTGATTTTTCTCTATTTTCTGCAACCCAGTTTTCATCTCTTCTTGTCCGGCTTCAATTTTCTTTTCTAAATCCGCCTTCATTTGTTCTTGTCCGGCTTTCATCTCGTCTTGTCCGGCTTTCATCTGTTCTTGTGCGGCTTTCATCTCGTCTTGTCCGGCTTTCATCTGTTCTTGTGCGGCTTTCAACTCGTCTTGTCCGGCTTTCATCTCGTCTTGTCCGGCTTTCATTTCTTGCATCATATTCATGAGCTTTTGAAGTTGTTCTTCCATTTTTTGTCTAGTCAAAACCATAAACTGGAAAATTAAAGTCCTTCTTTAGAACTCCGATTCTGACACCAAATGTTGCGGAATTACACTGCTACTCCTGGGGTTCGTCGTTCTAATGTCCAGTGGTGTAAAAAGTTCAAGTAAAAAGTCACTTGTCAGGATGGAACACAAACTTTATTTCTTCTAGAACTTCGTAGAACAATCAGCTGCACACAATTCACAAGCACAATCTAGCAGTAACGTGCTTTTAACAATCCGCTTGGATCAGAAGCTCTCACAAATGCTGTATTTCTCACACAAAATAAGTCACTTTTACAGGCAAAAATTCCGTGGAAATATTCAAGGGATATAGTACACTATCCCTTAAGACACAGCAATGAAGAATTTACACACAGCACTTTAAAAACAGCTTCACAGAGTAAGCTAAAACACAGCTTCTATAGCACTATCAGTTCACACAAAACAAGCGTACTCAGAGCTCTTCACACATTGAATGTTCAACTCGCAACTAACTTCGGGGCGATGCCCGCTTCTATAAATAGCCGACGCAGGAGGTACAAGAGGTTTCCAGATAAGTCAATTTCTCGAGGGTTCTACATAAAGCGTGAATTTTGATTACGTCATAGAAGAGAAATGTTAGGTTATTATGCTTTTTTAATGCAGAAAAAACAACTTCCAGGCCCATTGGGAAAATCGCGCCAAATGACCAAAAAGTCGCCAATCTTGGCGACTTTTGGCGAAATATCGCCAAATTTGGCGCCAAAAATAAGTCCCCAAATGTGAAGAGATCTAAGCTCTAGGACCAATATTTCTCGAGTTTTCTAGAACCTCCATTGAAAAACAATGGCAAACCGAAACCTCCATATCTCCGGTTCTAATTGGCCGATTTTGATGCAACAAAAAGCAAAATTTATCTATTTGAAGCGTAGAATACGAATTTTAAGCCACAGAGCAGCGGGTTGCCCGAAAATTCGTAACATTGCCCCCTTCCCAAGGACTGCACGTCCCGGGCAGTACAATCCCTAGTTAGGAGGTCACACAAGTACCTACACTGTATAACACTTAACAAGATCTTAACAACATAATTCAAGCAAGTAATCAATAGCACAATAAGCAAATACACATTAATAAATAAATAATCAACATAATAAATAATTACACTGTAATAAATCATAAACATAATAAACAAATACGCATTAATGAAAACTAATATATTACAAATATGTACACTAGACATGGCGTAAGTAGTGAGTGAAAGAGAGTTGAGGAAAGAGGAAGAGAAGGGAAAGACAGGAAAGAAACGAGAGATGAAAGAAAAGTGGAATTACGCCATAGTGACCATGGTCTGAGCTAATTACAACCGCGGTAGATGGCTAGCCGATCGTAATGTACAACTCTTGGCTTCGAGTTTGGTGACTTACGAATCCGTACGATGACTCCACGGCGATTGCAGCTTGGGAGACAGGCCTTTCCGTCGAGTAGGATTCCATAGTCAAACTTTGTCACCTGCGTTGAACTCGTGTCCCGTAGCCTTCGTGTCGTAGCGAGTCTAGATCTTTTCCGTGTTCAGGTTGATCCGCTCCCGAGCAAAATGATGCACATCTTCAAACCGTGCCCGAAGGTTTTCCACGTACTCCTCTGGCGATGAAGGCGCATCTGGAGGGAGCACTCACCAGGGGAGCCGACCGCGAAAGCGGTTTTCAAATAAGAACCCCCCGGAGGAGACCTAAAATCGCGCCATCACGACCAGAGGAGGAGGAACTATCAGCGGGAAATTAAAGCCAAGCGCGACACTACAACAGATTTAAATTTTTAAACTAATATTTGTGCATCATAAATTATCAAACCCCTATATACATACATATACAAATATACACATCCATATTTTCCAATACTATTATAAATCTGTGTGAGGATACAAATTGCAATCTAAACATACAACTTAAAATACATTAAAAACAAAAACAACAATATATATACATATATACACATACACATGCACACACATATTCACATATATACACATATATTCGCAATGCAATACAGGCACCTTCATATAAACATTGAAGCCTTCATATAACATAAAATAGCAACATCCCATAAATATAAGTAAGTTCATCCACATATTGCGCATCACACTAGTACTATTATGGTAAATTTTTCATCTAAGATATTCTAAATATAGCTTCTGCAATTCAGCGTAAATAAGACGTATTTGCCGTAAGTAGTTTTTACATTGCGTTAAAAATAAAAATTGTTGATATATATCCATACTATTATTAGATCTGAAGTGATGTGGCATTATGGGACAGTTTTCAAAAATATAGTGCAATGGGTGACCCTGACGGCCGCATATACATAGATCATTATCCAGTTTTTCAATCTTATACATATAAATCGGAAAATAACCGTTGCCAGTCAGAAAAGGAACAATAACAGGATGAATGATTGTTTGGGAAAATTTCACAGTTTTAATAAAATTATATGTGTAGCGATCATTACTTGAGTTAATCCATTCATCTTGCCAGGTATTTATAATTTCCTGTTTAATAAGTAAATCTATGTATGAAGTAGGATATGGAATATTGACATTTACATTATTATGATCGTGAAGTAATGGCTCTTTAGCAAGCTGGTCTGCTCTTTCATTTCCTTCGACCCCGACATGAGCCCTAACACAGGCAATTACAAATTCTATATGACTATTGGCGATTATGAGTTCTAGACTACTGCACATTATAGAAGTTGAGGGCAAAGGAGATTTATAGGCTTCAACGGTTGATTTGTTATCTGTATAAATTATTACTTTATTATAATTATTTGCTATTGTCCATTGAATTGCCTTCAAAATTGCCAATTGTTCGGCCTGATAAATTGTATTTCTATTGCGTAATCTTTCATTAAAATCAAAAATATATCTATTATCTTTTTTAGCTGTAAAAGCATAGGCTGTCCCCACCTCCATATGTGATCCATCAGTATATATCTCCAAATATTCATTTCGCTTACTTTGTTTAATTTTTTTATCAATTTTTAAATTCTTAATTTCTGAAAACAAGTGAGTGGGTAATTTATTTAAAGCACACTCAAAATTATTAGGTAAAAGTGGTGTATTATTTATAATGACCGGTTTATTTTCCTTTAAAATGCAATATTTTTTCAAACTGGACTCTATAGTGATAATAATTGGAGGGATACCTGTTAAAGCATTAAGGGCTATTGTAGAGGTGCGTTTGAATGCCTTTGTATTCGAATAAGCTTTTCTCTCATAGTGACTGTTAGTGAAGGAAACCAGACTACTGCCGCATAATCTATCTGTTTTTCAAGTACTGTTCTATACCAGATTTTTAATATTTTAAATTCTACACCCCATTTTAAGTGAGATACATATGCTAGGTTTTTAATGAAGTTTGAGGTTTTGCATTGAATGTTATCCAGATGTTCGTTCCAGTTTAATTTATAATCAAATACTATTCCTAAATAATTTAAATTTTTAACTAGTTTAATTGTGTGACCCAAAAGTTTAAAAATAAGATTTCTTGTCTGTAACTTTTTACCAGTTATTTTTTTACGAAAAATCATTGCCTGAGTTTTATTAATAGAAATTTTTAGGTTAAATTTCTGGCAAATACTACTGAAAAGTTCAACTTGGGTGTTAACGAGTTGCTCAACCTCAGGGCGTGTGTTAGCAGGGGTCAAAATCAAGAAGTCGTCAGCGTAGGCCCAAAGATTGTGATATATTTTATTGTACTCTTTTAAAATTTTGTCTGCAACGAAAGTCCACAGCATAGGTCCTATACAGGAGCCCTGGGGACAACCTTTAAAAATTTGTTTATTTACTATATGGATTTGCGTTCTAGAAATTATAGATCTATCATTCAAATAATCCATTAAAACTGATTTTAGGTAATCCTGTATGGGAAGCTCAGCTATAATACCTTTAATGACATCCCAATCTATATTATCAAATGCGCCCTGTATATCAAAAGACACAAGGGCGCAAAATTTATTGTCTTGCAGAATTGTGCCTATTTTATTTTTAACAATATTTAATAAAGATATAGTGCTTCTATTGTTTCGAAAACCATGTTGGTTGTTATGCAAAAAATTTATATTTTCCAAATAAGTCATGATTCTAATCTTAATTATTCGTTCAACTGTTTTAGCCAAAGTACTCAAGAGGCGTATGGGTCTATATGATTTGGGCTCACGGGGGATCCTTGTTGCGTTTATGAAAGAAGATCACTAATGCAATTTTCCAGACTTTTGGAAAGACACCTAATGAGAAACACTTATTAAAAATCACTATTAGATCAGTAGAGTTATTATAGAGCAGATGTTTTAATATGCGACCGTCAATCTTGTCAAGGCCAGGTGATTTGTTATTATTTTGTAACTGGATACAATAACACAATTCCTTTATAGAAATTGGCGTATATTCCGAAATGTTATCTATATACTCATTAACAAAAATACCACCATGGTCCACCCCGTCATTTGAAAATGAGTGTCCACCAGCAATTCTTGTAGAACATTATAGTGAGTGCCCACAGGAAGGCCATAGAAGACTTTGTTTATATTCAGATCATTTCTGTTATTTTTAACCTTATTAAATACCTTACCAAAAGCATTTGATGTATTTGTGCAAAACTTTTTCCAACTAAGTTTTTTAGATTTTTTGAGTAATTTCCTGTAAAGAGCTCTTTCTTTATTGTAAGTTATTCTATAAGATTCCACGTCAGGATTATTTATTTTCCTTCTATACATTGCCTTAATCCTGTTTCGCATTGCAGTTAGCTCATCTGTCCACCATGAAATATTAACGGTAAAGTTATTCTTTTTCTTCTGCAAGGTACGATTGCATAGATTTATTAAAGAATTTTGAAAGTCCTCCATGGCCCCCTGCAGACAAGAATTCTCAGCAACTGATATATTGTGGATGCTATTATTCAGAAATCTATCATATAGCCTGTTTAGTAAATCTTTCAAACTTTGTTTTATATCGGTAGTCCGTAGTATAGGAAGGATTATCCTGTATAGTGTACGATATGTAATTGTGGTCGCTGCAGGTCTCAGAAGCGCCTGGAGGGCGGCCGAACACTAGATCTCTGGGAAGACGAAGATCTCTGCCGAACAGCATCTGGGAAGGTGTGAAGCTGGTAGTCTCGTGGACGGCACTCCTATAGGCCAGCAGAAAGAGGGGGAGTTTCTTGTCCCAGTCCTCTTGATTCCTAGATACCAGGAGCGAGATGTTGTTCAAAATTGTGCGATTGAAACTCTCCACCATGCCGTCGGATTGTGGGTGTAAAGGCGTAGTCTGGGTTTTGTGTATTCCGAGAAGTTGACATAGTCCTTTAAAAACTGTAGCGGTAAAGTTCGTTCCTTGGTCGGAATGAAGCTGCAGAGGGGTTCCATATCTGGAAATCCATTCTTGCACCAGTACCTCTGCTACGGTCGTAGCTTCTTGATCGGGAATAGGAAACGCTTCGGGCCATTTAGAGAAGTAGTCAATGACAACTAGGATGTATTTGTTGCCATCCGAAGTTCGCGGAAGAGGTCCCAGAATGTCGAGGGCAATCCTCTCAAAAGGCGCTCCTACATTATAACGATGTAGTCTTCCACGGCTTCGTTTCTTCGGGCCTTTACGGGCGGCACAGGCGTCACAAGCTTGCCACCACTTTTCGACGTCACCTCGAGCCCTAACCCAGTAGAAGCGCTCACAAACTTTCTGCAGGGTCTTCATTACGCCAAAATGGCCTCCAGTGTAGCCATTATGAAGTTCTTCTAGAACCTTCGTAATCCTCGAACGAGGGACTACTAACTGCCATCGGAGCATCTTGCCGTCGTCCGACTCCCATTTACGATACAGGACTCCATTCCTCAGGCGAAGCGAATCCCATAAAGCCCAGTACTGTTTTGTTGCCGGACTGTAATATGGTATTTCTTGCCAACTGGGCTTAGCGCTGGACTTTTCCATAAATTCCACAATAGGTTTGATGTCGCTGTCTGCTAATTGGTCCGCCCGAACATTTTCGTCACTCCAGGGATCTTGAGATGGTGCCGATGATGTAACTTGGCGGACAACGGGATGTTTCAGATGGTAATTTTTCTCAGCCCTGGAGCAATAGTGACAACTGTCTATGCAGGGCCTTCTCGACAAAGCATCGGCATTTCCATGAGATGACCCTTTCCGATGACGTATCTCGATGTCGTATTCTTGTAATCGCTGTATCCACCTGGCTATTTGGCCCTCTGGATTCTTGAAATTTAGAAGCCAGGTTAAAGAGGCATGGTCCGTTCGGAGCAGGAACTTTCGGCCGTACAGGTAATGATGGAAGTGCTCCACGGCTTTAATGATAGCAAGAAGTTCCTTTCTCGTAACACAATAGTTACGTTCTGGCTTTGAAAGGCATTTGCTCCAGTAAGCAATGACGTGTTCTTGGCCATCTATCTCCTGGGACAAAACTGCTCCAACACTCTCCTTACTTGCGTCTGTGTCCAGGATAAATGGCTTGTCAGGGTGAGGATACGACAGGATCGGCGAAGATGTTAAACGTATCTCGAACGTTTAACATCTTCGACATCTGAGACTAACATGAGACTCTAAAGCCGTCTTCAGTTCATTGAATGCGTCCTCACATTCCTCAGTCCATAGAAATTTCTGTCCAGTCTCGGTCAATTTGTGAAGAGGTCTTACAATTTGAGAAAAGCCCTTCACGAATTTTCGATAGTAAGTACACAGACCGAGAAAACTTCTTAAGTCATGGATATTCTCGGGACGACTCCAGTTCTGGACTGCAGACGTCTTTTCGGGATCGGTTCGGACTCCGTGGGCGGATATTATGTGCCCGAGGTAACGTACTTCCCGACGAAACAAATTGCACTTCGATGGACTTAGTTTCAAGTTTGCCTCAATTAATTTCTGCAGTACCTTTCGAATGTTCTCGAGATGCTCTTCGAAAGTCCTGCCGACGATGATGATATCGTCCAAATAAACGAGACATGCTTCGTAGGAAAGTCCTCTCAACACTGTCTCTCTTAGTCGCTCGAATGTAGCAGGTGCGTTGCAGAGTCCAAAAGGCATAACTTTGAACTGCCATAAATCTTGTCCCGTGGTGAACGCAGTCTTTTCACGGTCGTCGGGATGAATTTCCACTTGCCAGTAACCACTTTTCAGATCCAGAGTGGAAAACCATTCGTTTCCCGATAAAGTGTCCAAAGTGTCGTCTATCCTGGGAAGAGGGTAGCTGTCTTTCTTGGTAATGTCATTCAGACGTCTGTAGTCAACACAGAACCGGGTGGAACCATCCTTCTTTCGGGCCAAAACAATTGGCGAGGCCCAGGGACTAGTCGACGGCTCGACGATGTCATCATGCTGCATCTCCTCTAAAAGTCTGCTCACCTCTTCTTGCTTAGCAAACGGCAGCCGCCTAGGATGTTGCTTGATGGGAGAATGGCTGCCTGTATCTATCTTGTGTTGCGTTAAGCTCGTACGGCCAAAATCACCCGAAGTACGAGAGAAGAGGTCTTCAAATTCCGCTATTACTTTCTCCGCAGCGCTTCTCTGTTCTGCCGTTAACTCTACGTCTTGTAATAATTCCTTCGTCAGGCACTCGGAAGATTTAGCTGTCGTTTGGCTGATTTTCTTATTAATGCAGGTAACAGGAGTACATGTCGCCAAAACTTCATTTTTCTTTATCACCTTCGACTTGTCCGTCATATTTGCTACTCTAACTGGAATTTCTGTTCTCGACAAGTCCACAAGTGTTGCTCCCACAAGTACTCCTCTGACGGAATCACTATTGTTTGGGTGTTCGATTAATCCAAAACCGAATTTATTGCTTTCTTTTACTGTTCCAGAAATTATTGAATCAGTTCTGGGAGGTAGAATGATATCAGTCTGGGCTATTATTTGCTGAACAGGTAAAATAGTTTCATTTTTAATATCGAAAGCAGCTATTTCTTCTGAGTCTGAACGAAGCTCATTATTCTTAAAGTCCAAGTTAAATTTGTGCAAAGTCGAGTCCGAGAATAAAAGAGTCTGTAATGTTGGCGACATATACCACATGGTCGTATCTGGCATTTCCAAACGTGATTTCTACTTGCGCTTTTCCGCCCACTTCGATCTTGTCACCTGTCACAGTCTGGAGGGTCAGCGAGGGCGGAGTCCAGAAAATCTTCAAGTTTAATTTCTTGACCAGATCCGTCCTTATGATGGTTACGTTCGCTCCAGTATCGATCACCATGTGGCATGGGGAACCATTAACGTGTCCCAGTACGAAGAGTCCATTACTGCCGCCATTCACTGATGAAATCTGCATGACTTTTAGGTGGGGCTTTTGACTATCTGGCAACCTCCGCCCCGCGAAATGGCCACATTCTAGTTTCCCTCTTTCATGTTCTTAAGAGTTATCTTGCTGGTCATGAGACTTTCGATCACAATGCTTTTGTACATTGCCTTCGACGCCACACTTCCAGCATTTCACTTTCTTTGGGCCATCTCTCGTTCTATCGGATCTTAATTTTTGTTCTATGAGATCTTCAATTCTCTTCAACCTGTTCTCGACGCTCTCTGTGTCTTTGTCAGCTCCCTCTTGGACCGTGACAGCTCTAACAGCATGCCGATCTTTTCTCACGGCCCGCTGAGCTGCCTCTAGCTTCATTGTGAAGACGAGAGCAGATTTCAAATCCTGATAATCCTCCAACATAAGTGATTTTTGGGTTTCTGGATCACGGATGGCTTCAATAAAATGACGCACCGCCATTTCTTCTCGGACATTATCAAGGTGGTCCATGTAGACTAGATGACACAGCCTATCTATGTCCGAAGCAAGCTCTTGAAGGGTCTCGCCAGATCTCTGCATCCTTGACTTAAGTTGGATTTTACTATATTCTTTCTGGCACTTCTCTCCGAATTTCATCTCCAAGGCACTTGCGAGGGCATCAAAATCTCCTATCTTCGTCGCTCCAATAGTTTGCAATACGTTAATTGCATCTCCGCTAAGGGAAGCGGCCAGTTGGTTCGCTTTCTCGGACTCGCTCCAACCATTGGCTTTGGCGACGATTAAAAATTGGGTCTTGTAGGCTTCCCAGGGAGTCTTTCCGTCGTAGGTAGTAAGTTTCACTGCTGGGCGGTGTGAAGATAACCTGATGTTTTCAGGTAACTTTCCCAGCTTTACGAGAGAGTCCAATTTCTCTTCAATTTTAGCTTCACATTCTTCATGTATTTTTGAAACTATATTTTCTTACCAGTCTAGTTTCTCCTCAATTTTATTCTTGAATTCTTCCCGCATTCTGCAAATATCTTGCTGCAATTCTTTAACATTTCCTTCAATAATTTGTTCATATTTCGTTTGAGTTTCTTCTATGAGCGACATTCTTTTCTCCATTATCTCTTGATTTTCCTGCACACTCTTTTCGAATTTCTCTAATTTTCCCAAAGCAGTCTCCATTTTCTCCAATCCCAATTTCATTCCTTCTTGTCCGGCTTCAACTTTTTTCTCTAAATCGGTCTGTCCTGCTTCAATTTTCTTCTCTAAATCCGCCTTCATCTGTTCTTGTCCGGCTTTCATCTCGTCTTGTCCAGCTTTCATCTCTTTTTTTATCTCATCTTGACCGGATTTCATCTCGTCTTGTCCGGATTTCATTTCCTGCATCATATTCATGAGCTTTTGAAGTTGTTCTTCCATTTTTTGTCTAGTCAAAACCATAAACTGGAAAATTAAAGTCTTTCTTTAGAACTCCGATTCTGACACCAAATGTTGCGGAATTACTCTGCTACTCCTGGGGTTCGTCGTTCTAAAGTCCAGTTGGTGTAAAAAGTTCAAGTAAAAAGTCACTTGTCAGGATGGAACACAATCTTTATTGCTTCTAGAACTTCGTGGAACAATCAGCTGTACAAAATTCACAAGCACAATTAAACAGTAACGTGCTTTTAACAATCCGCTTAGATCAAAAGCTCTCACAAATGCTGTATTTCTCACACAAAATAAGTCACTTTCACAGGCAAGAATTCAGTGAAAATATTCAAGAGATATCGTACACAATCCCTTAGGATACAGCAATGAAGAATTTACACACAGCACTTTGAAAACAGCTTCGTAAAGCAAGCTAAAACACGGCTTCTATAGCACTATCAATTCACAAAGCAGCGTACTCTCACTGACAGCTCTTCACACATTGAGCATTCAACTCGCACTGCACACTGTCGGGGCGACGCGCGCTTCTATAAATAGCCGACGCAGGAGGTACAAGAAGTTTCCAGATAAGTCAATTTCTCGAGGGTTCTACATAAAGCGTGAATTTTGATTACGTCATAGAAGAGAAATGTTAGGTTATTATGCGTTTTGCAGGAAAAACAACTTCCAGGCCCCATTGGGAAAATCGCGCCAAATGACCAAAAAGTCGCCAAGCTTGGCGACTTTTGGCGAAATATCGCCAAATTTGGCACCAAAAATAAGTCCCCAAATGTGAAGAGATCTAAGCTCTAGGACGGGGCCTTCGTAATTAGTAACGGGCCTGCGCGTGTATTTTGATGAGCCATCCAAAGAGGCCTACGGATGCTCGAGTCTTCATGTGTACATCAGGCATTTCTTAAGCTTCCCAGTGCTTTCAAGCGTTATTTAATGTAGTTTTAAGTAGTATTTGTGTTACTAATTGAAGTACGAGCTCATGATCAATTTGTTTGCTATGATACATATTTACATAAAGAAAATAGATGCATATAATTTGAAGGAAGAACAAAGTAGCGCTTACTCTCATGATTCACGATTGCTTATTTTAGTTTCACAAGTGGATATTTAGTATACTTAAAATAACTAAATACACAAGACATTTTTATAATGAATATTTCATGAACGTTCGTATTTCCTACGTTATTTTAAACAATTCAACATTAATCTTTAACAAATGATGTATTAAAGCGCATTTCAGTGTTTTCAGGATATCCTGTATATATTGGAGAAAATTGATAAAATACGCTCTATAGTGCGATCCCCGAATTAATTATTCTTTAATAAAGACATTTCATGTAGTATATGTTATTCTTTTGTCGCTTTCTCAATCGAACTTAGGACTTGAGCAAGCATAATGAACGCTTGTACAAAATATTAACTACATTTGAAGTTTCTGTATAAACGGGCAAAAATCAATAATTTATAATTTACTGTATTTCTGCACTGTACCAGATGTAAGTCTTAATCACATAATCAAGGCATATATAACTGATAAATAACATTTTCAACTGGCAAAATTAAATTGTCTAAATAGTATCACAACGTCATGCTTATTTACAAGAATAAAAACTACTCAAGTAATACGATTTCTGATTAAAATAATTTATTTATAAATAACACATGAGTAATTATTCACTAAACATGATTTACATACATATATTTAGAATTTCTAAATACATTATAAGCGTTCACTTACCTTTACATTCAGAGCAAAATGTTCGAATTTTAGGATAAATTTTCATGAAAGAAAATGGCGCAAGATTTACAAAACGATTACCTACATCTAAAGTTCTTTAGTACGACAAAAGTATAAAAAAATTGTTTTAAAATAATATAACATTTATAATACTTAGAATAATAAAATAGAATACTGTGACTGGGGAAAACAGGCCTCAATGATAAACTCATTTTTAGGGATGGCAACTCATAAGCAGGCCCGTTGCTTAGCGATGGCCCCGTCTAGGACCAATATTTCTCGAGTTTTCTAGAACCTCCATTGAAAAACAATGGCAAACCGAAACCTCCATATCTCCGGTTCTAATTGGCCGATTTTGATGCAACAAAAAGCAAAATTTATCTATTTGAAGCGTGGAATACGAATTTTAAACCATTTTAAGCCACAGAGCAGCGGTTTGTCCCGAAAATTCGTAACAGTATTGAAACTGAATTTGAAAAAGAGGCTGCCGATTCTTCACTTCTTGAAGAATATTTAGAACTATTAACTAGTAAATCGGATGAGTTAAAAACCATTGATGCGGCAATTGAACCGCTCTTAGAATCTAAAGATTTTGAACCTTAAATTACAGCTAGTGAAGAATACAATGAAAAGGTTTTATTATGGAAATTTAAATTAAATAGAAAGTTGAACAAAAGCAAAAAGTCGAGGTTAACGTAACTAAAAATGACGTTTTAGAAATAAAACCTGAACAGAAACGAGTTCGTCTGCCAGAATTAACCATTCCAAAATTTTATGGTGATTACTTAAAATGGAATGAATTTTATAATTCATTTAAAGTATTAATTGATGACAATGACTCTAAGTGAAACTGAAAAATTTCAATATTTGCGTTCGTTCCTTGGAGGAGCGGCTTTAAACGCAATTGAAGGTTTCGATATTTCAGACAACAATTATGATGAAGTGATTAAATTGTTAGAAAACAGATTTGGTAAGCGAGAAATAATCATCAATACGCATATGAATAAATTATTGAATTTGAGTCCAGTTTACAAATCGAGTGATGTATCGAAACTTAGAAAACTATACGACGCTATCGAAACACATGTACGCAGCTTGAATTCTCTAAATGTAAAACCGGAATCATACAGTAATATGCTTATACCAGTTCTATTTAAAATACTTCCATCAGATTTAACGCTTGAATTTAACAGACAAAACCCTAACTTTTCTACGATGTATAGTGTGGAAGCTCTGTTAAAATTCCTTCATATTGAAGTTTTATCTAGAGAAATGAACGCCTTACTGGTTCCCCCCTCTTCAGTCCAGAGAGAAAATCACGGGCGACTGGCGTCAAAACAAAGTCATAATTTAAGTTCCGCGGTGCAGCTTTTGACACCTTCAAGTGGATACAATTCGCAGCCCGCTAACGATAATCTCTGCGTGTTCTGTAAAAAATCAAAACATACTGGAATTTGCGAATCGCTCTCGGTTCAGGAAAAACGAAATATTATATTTCGAGAAGGTAGATGTATGCTCTGCTTAAAGCGAAAACATAAAAAATATGACTGCAGATCGAAACAACAATCCTGTCCTCGTTGCAAAAAAAGACATAATTTAGAGATCTGTTTTGACTTAGAGAAAAAAGGCAGAGAGAAAAATAATAATGCAAGCTCGTGCGAAGAGGCGAGTGAGGAGAATGCAGTTGCTGACAGTCAAAGCGGGAATGAAAATACGCAAATCTTTACGGGTGTTTCACACACTAGTTCGGCATCTATTTTGCTTCAGACGTGCAGTGTTGTAATTAAGGGAAAACGTCGTTCAATGCAGGGAAGAATTTTACTCGATTGCGGCTCAATGAGATCCTTTGTAAACAAAGAAATTTCGCGCAAACTATATCTTCCAATAATTAGAAAAGAGACTTTATCAGTCTACAGTTTTGGCAATGAACAGCCCATTCAAAACACGTTTGATGTTGTAAAGGTAAAATTAGAAAATAGGCGAGATAATGAATCTAATATCGAAATTGAAGTCCTCGTAACAGACCGTGTAACGGGTACGGAAATTCCACCCGCTGACTTGAAATCGGAAATTATACTCTCGAAATTAAAAAACTTAAAACTGGCCGATTCCTTTGAATCTGAAGGGGGTATTGACCTCTTGATTGGGTGTGATTATTATTACAACATAGTTAGTGGATATTTGAAAAGAATAAACGAAAATCTCGTAGCGACAGAAACAATGTTTGGCTGGTGTATACAGGGAAAAACTGATAACACTCCAGGATCTACGGTTGCGTTAAACGTAATGGTTGAAGAAAAATTTATTTCGGACCAGATACAAAAATTTTGGACTCTTGAAGGGTTGGGGATCCATCCAGAAAACGAAATCGTTGATTCTTCGGACGATAATGTTTTACACAAATTTGAATCGGAAATTAAATATGAAAATTCTCGATATAAGGTTAAATTACCCTGGAAACCAAACACAAAGCATCTTTTAGAAAGTAACAAAGATGTTGCTCTAAAAAGATTTCAGAAATTAAACAACACATTTAAGATTGATAACACTTTATTTGACCAGTATAAAGAAGTTTTAAAAGACTATGAGCTGAAGAATATTATAGAGCCTGTTCCAGAAAATGAACAAAATAATAACACCACATTTTATTTGCCTCACAGGGCCGTAATTAGAAGCGACAGAACAACTAGCAAATTGAGAATAGTTTTTGATGCTTCGGCTCATAAACGAAATACGCTTTCTCTTAACGATTGCTTGTACACAGGTCCAAACTTATATCCAGATATATTTGAATTACTGATAAAATTTAGGCAAAATTTAATAGCCTTTACGGCTGACATTAAGCAAGCATTTTTACAGATCGAACTAAATGAAGAAGACAGGGACGTTACACGATTCTATTGGAAAGATAATCCCTTTGATAATGATGAAAATTTAAAAATGTTCCAATTCACAAGAGTTTTATTCGGGGTAAAATCAAGTCCATTTTTACTCGCCGCTACTATTAAACACCACCTTAAGAGGTACACAGAAACCCATCCAGAAACATTCGAAATCCTGAGCAACAGTGTTTATGTAGACGACGTCATTAGTGGTCAACCGGACGTAGAACGCGCGTTCAAAACATCACTTGATTGCATTAGCATTTTCAAAGACGCGGGAATGACTTTGCATAAATGGCAAACAAATTCGAAAACACTTAGAAATTTGTGGATTAAGGAAGGTATCACTACGAATGAAACTCCGAAGGATTTTGAGGAAGTGAAGCCTCCCTTCAAGGTATTAGAAATCGCTTGGGATAGTGCAGAAGACGTTTTGTACTTTGACATTGACAACTTGGTGACATTTCTGTCTAAAAGGAAAAACACCAAACGTTTTCTTCTACAAGTTATTGGCAGAATTTTCGATCCCGTGGGTTTCTTGGGACCTTTCATTTTGAGAGCAAAATGTATAATGCAAGAGATTTGGTCTTCTAAAATCGACTGGCTACCGCTCGATGAGCTACCGTCTGATCTGAGTTTTAAATGGAAAGCTTGGTTTGAAGAAATTGATGAACTGAATCATCTCAGGATCCCACGTTATTATCTAGGAGGAATCACAGAAGCTGATGTAAAAGAAATAGAGCTTCATAGCTTTTCAGATTCTAGCTTAAAAGCTTACGGCTGTGTAGTATATTTGAGAATTATTTTGAAGAATGACACTTTCCAAACAGTATTTGTTGCCTCCAAGAATAGAGTTGCTCCTCTAAAATCTCTTACTCTTCCAAGATTGGAGCTTTTAGGAGCACTCTTGGCCGCTAGATTGAGTATCAAGATCGTAAAATGTTTGAAATATAAAGTAACCCCCTTTTATTGGACGGATTCACAAATAACCTATTTTTGGGTTAGTGGAAATTCCGAAAGATTCAAGCCTTTTGTCAAAAATAGAGTTAAGGAAGTACAGAAACTAACTGAAAGCAGCAACTGGCGTTATTGCCCTGGAAAAGATAACCCCGCTGATCTTATATCACGAGGAACTACAGTTAGTAATTTGAGGAATTGCCAACTTTGGTGGCAGGGACCACCTTGGCTTTTGCAGTCTTTTGAATTTTGGCCCTCTGGCAAAGTCGACGTTATAAAAGAAGAAAATTTGGAGTACAAAAGGAAATTTGCTCATTTTCAACAATATGAATGTGTCGTAAAAGAAAAAGACGAATTATTCGATATTTCCAAATATAGCAGTCTCATGAAAGTAATAAGGATTACAGCATGGGTGAGAAGATTCGTTATGAACCTTAAATGTCCTGTGAAAAATCGTGATCCTTTAGCTGCTGAGGAAATTATTGATGCGGAAAAATTTTGGATCCAAAATGAACAGAGACACTTTTTCAAAGAAGAGTATGAAACACTTAAGAGCAAAAATTCCATAAAAAGAAGTTCCTCTATATTTAATTACATGCCTTATCTAGACGAAAACGAACTGCTTCGATTAGGAGACAGGCTTGAATTTTGTGACTTGTCCATTAATGAAAAACATCCAATTATTTTGCCCAGAAATTCTTGGTTGACAACTTTGATAGTGCGCCAAGAACACGATAAAGTCATGCATGGAGGAGCAGCCAGTGCTCTAACAAAAGTTCGATCAAATTACTGGATACCCAAAGAACGACAGTTTATCAAAAAGATTATCAAGAGTTGCATTGTCTGTCAAAAATATCTCTCCAAACCTGGTGATCAACTTACAGCTCCATTACCAGGTGATCGAATCCACCAGACTCCTGTATTCTCTGTTTGTGGACTTGACTTCGCAGGTCCCCTTTATGTGAAACATTCTGCAGAATTGAAAAAATCGTACATTGTTTTGTTTACATGCGCTGTCTCGAGAGCGCTGCACTTAGAATTAGTTACTGATATGACAACCGATTCCTTCCTGCTTGCCTTTCGGAGATTCCTAGCAAGAAGAGGAAACTGCAGAATAATATATAGCGACAATGCCAAGACATTCAAAAAAGGGAAAAAGGAAATTGAAACTTTTACGACTATCTTATCCAGCAGCTCAGTTCAAGACTATGTCGCTAAGGAAAGAATTTTATGGAAGAATATAGTAGAAAGATCCCCATGGTGGGGAGGATTTTATGAGCGTTTAGTTAAATCCGTCAAAGAGTGTCTACGCAAGGTTCTCGGGAAAGCACTCCTGAACTTTGAGGAAATGTCGACTGTGCTTGCTGAGGTAGAAGCGGTGCTCAATTTTCGTCCATTGAGTTATGTGTATGGTGAGAAGGATGAGCCAGTCCCTCTCACGCCCATGCACTTTTTGAATTTCGGTCAAAACCAACCGACCTATCCAGTTACATTTGCCTAGATCATCGAAAGTGGAGCCGATAAGTCTTCTCTCCTGAAGAGAAAATATCAGATGTTGCTTTTGAAGCAACTGTGGCAGCGATGGAAACAGCAATATCTGTTAGACCTCAGAACAGCACACTCTGTGAATAAGCCAAGATCACACTCTGAATTCAAAGTAGGTGATGTCGTACTGATCGAAGGCGATGCCAAAAACAAGCTTCTGTGGAAGCTTGGCAGGATAGAAGAGGCCCTACCTGGACGCGACAACAAAATTCGCTGCTATGAACTGAAAACTAGCAGTGGACTAATGAAACGGACTGTACAGCATTTGTATCCTTTTGAACTCTGAAAGCTAAATTTTGCAAAATTGATAACCTAGAACTCTAAAATCTCATATTTTCTTGCCATTTATATTTACTTTTTCTTAAATTTTAGTTGTATTATTCTTGTGCATTCTTAAGCTTAATTTGTATCTTGTATTGTGTTGAGATAATTTGTGATTGTAATTTGACAATTTTGTAGATTTTTGATATAAATTTAGAATTAGTTTTGATAATTTGTGTAATTGATGTGAACTCCTGGAGGAGTTCAGGTGGGGAGTGTGACGCAATTTGCTTCCCATATAGCGCATCTTGTGCTATGACGTCACGCGCTTCTTTCCCCCCTGGGTGACCATGAAAAACCCAACTCACACTTCGAACAGATTCGCCAGAGGAGCAGACCGATTGCTGCTTGGGGGCCCATCAAGGGCATAATATTGAATCTGTATTTTTGAACGTGTAAACTATACCATAGTAATTTGTAAATAAATTGTATATAATTATATTAGACCTGTTTTGGATTATTATTGAAAAATAGAATTTATGCCACACTGAACCGCCACGATAACATAAACTGTACGGACTGACTTCCGTCACAACTAAAAATTTCCCCCTCCCTATAACCTCGGCTCGTTACCGTTGTACCCTGTGAAGTATGTATCCTCAAGTGTTATCAGCTTTCATGGCCACGGTATTTTTAAACTATGGTGTATACAAAAATATTACTTTCTAGGATAAAATTACAAGGAGGGGCAGAAGCTGGCCCTTTCCCCATCATTCCCAAGGTCCAGACGCTCGTGTCTTTTTGACTTGTGTGTTGCTCTGTCCAGTTGATGGGTTCGAATAGAGATTATGGCCTCTAGAAAGTGCCCGTTGAGTAGAAGTATAGGAGAAAATTTTAATAAAATTCCCAAAATTATACATAGTTGGCCCGCTAACAATGAAGACTCAAATCTACAGGAAGCGGAAAAAGCCATAGATGAACAGATATTTCCAGAAAGCACATCAGGAAAAGAAACTTAAATAAATACTCAATATTTCATTGTGTGTTTTTAAATGATAATATAAACGATGACATAATACATAAGACATAATATCTTCTTAAGTATGTTAAAAATTTGTAGTATCATATATTTTCATTAATATGTAATTTAAGAAATGTTTCCTTTATACCCACCCTTTCAACTAATAGTAGTACTTTATTGTTGACACACAGATTTTAATGCTGAGTTGTGTATTACAAAGTAGACCTCTCTGCATTTCTGCGAAAGCTCGTTGATCGTGAGCGACGTACGGAGAGCGCATTTTTTGGAATGTTAATGTTTATCGCCGGAGATTTCACGTTGCATTGTTAATTTGATTTGGTTATTTCTTTAAATTTAAGGTATTTAGTGATCTTTGTTCATTGGTTGTTTGGCACCGACTCAAAATTACTTAGGTATACTTACATTAGTTTAAGAACTTAGTTATTAAGGTTAATTAAAAAAAGGTTTATTATTTTTTGCTTTTGAGTTTTTCGGCGGTTTAATTTTTTTGTTAAAAAGTTTTCATTTTACAATTTTTTGTGGATATAAACGCAAAATAACAGCTTAGTGACGCCAAATTGAGCAAGCGAATTCTTTACATTCATCTGTATACGTCACACAGTAGCTAGAGTTAAAAAATAACTATTACGGATGCAAGAAATACAAGAAAGGGATACAAGAAATTTCGGATCTTTCAACAGTTCTGAAATATACAATTTGCAATATTTGACGCATTATCATACCACCAAAAAAAAAAAACATCGCCAAACGGTACACATTTCTTTATGGTTGCCACTCAAAACTACCACCGGCAGGGTCCTTCACTCCCGCTGAACATCGCCCACGATGGCGCCAGAACCAACACTAAATGAACATCAAAATGTAAACAGCACCGGATACGGAACATAGACCACAATTCTTTTTAGCTGTATGAATTTCGAAAAAAAAATTAACAAATTGAATTTCGGAAATTTTAATAACATTCAAATACTCTTTTGCGAAACGGCAAACAAAAACAAAATGTGTGCATGAGATTTACACATTCGCGTGCGTTAAAATCATTTATTCAAAATTAAAGCATCGACGCTTATGTACGTAAATTCAGAAGTACAAAAAATCTTAAAAGAATCGTTTTAACAAGCGAAAACAAAATGTACACATATGTGCTGTGTACTGTAAACGAAGATGTATAGGGGGTTTCATGTGTAGTTTTAAGCGGTGACGTAAAAACGTCGCCAATATCATTTGCAATGGACGATATCGATACGAGGCTATTTCAATCACGTGTCGGTGGAAAATACAAATCATATTGAAACATTGAGAGTCAACTGAAACTGCATTTTAAGTTGATTGGTTGGGGTCACGTGTTGGCTGAAAAATGACGTCACATGGACACCGTCCATTTAAAAATAATCAACTCTTCTCGTAATAGCATCTAACAAATATCGATTCAAGAGCTTATATGCCTCGTTAGAGCTTCTATTTTATTTTATGAAAACTATAAAATTTAAAGAATATTACATTTTCACGAGGAAAAGAAAAAAGATCACTAAACGAGCTGGCATTAAAAAAAAAAAAAAAAATAGCTATTTAAAAGTCATATTTTATGCGTGTTCATATATTATAATCAGTGAGTGAAAAATCAATCATACCCTGTTTTCCTACCCTTAGGATTGGAATATTTTTTCCAAATCTATATGGGACCAACTTCGGGGTATACCCTTTCCAATAAAAAAAGAATTATCAAAATCGGATTACTCTGTAAAAAGTTATGCGTGATCATACATAAAAAAAAATATATATATACGCGTCGACTTGAGAACCTCCTCCGTTTTTCGTCCGTTAAAAAATAATCGCAATTAGCCGGGGCCTTCGCAATTAGTAACGGGCCTGCGCGTGTATTTTGTTGAGCCATCCAAAGAGGCCTATACGGATGCTCGAGTCTTCACGCATACATCAGGCATTTCTTAAGCTTCCCAGTACTTACAAACGTTATTTAATGTAGTTTTAAGTAGTAATCGTGTTACTAATTCAAGTACGAACTCATTATTAATTTGTTTGCTATGATACATATTTACATAAAGAAAATAGATGCATATAATTTGAAGGAAAAACAAAGTAGCGCTTACTCTCATGATTCACGATTGCTTATTTTAGTTTCACATGTGGATATTTAATATACTTTAAAATAACTAAATACACAAATAAGAAAGACATTTTTATAATGAATATTTCATGAACGTAGTCGTATTTCCTACGTTATTTTGAACAATTCAAGATTAATCTTTGAAGATTAATTTTCTTAATTATTCTATGTATTAAAGCGTGTTTCAGTGTTTTCGGGATATCCTGTATATTGGAGAAAATTGATAAAATACGCTCTATAGTGCGATCCCTAAATTAATTATTCTTTAATAAAGACATTTCATGTAGTATATATTATTCTTTTGTCGCTTTCTCAATCGAACTTAGGAATTGAGCAAGCATAATGAACGCTTGTACAAAATATTAACTACATTTGAAGTTTCTGTATAAACGGGCAAAAATCAATAATTTATAATTTACTGTATTTCTGCACTGTACCAGATGTAAGTCTTAATCACATAATCAAGGCATATATAACTGATAAATAACATTTTCAACTGGCAAAATTAAATTGTCTAAATAGTATCACAACGTCATGCTTATTTACAAGAATAAAAACTACTCAAGTAATACGATTTCTGATTAAAATAATTTATTTATAAATAACACATGAGTAATTATTCACTAAACATGATTTACATACATATTTTTAGAATTTCTAAATACATTATAAGCGTTCACTTGCCCTTACATTCAGAGCAAAATGTTCGAATTTTAGGATAAATTTTCATGAAAGAAAATGGCGCAAGATTCAGAAAACGATTACCTACATCTAAAGTTCTTTAGTACGACAAAAGTATAAAAAAATTGTTTTAAAATAATAAAATAATATAACATTTATAATACTTAGAATAATAAAATAGAATAGTGACTGGGGAAAACAGGCCTCAATGATAAACTCATTTTTAGCGATGGCAACTCATAAGCAGGCCCGTTGCTTAGCGATGGCCCCGAATTATTAAATCATTCAGCCATTTGACAGTTGACCTTCCAGTATGACTTGGTGCAGAATCTTGGTGTAAAACTAAGTTTCCTTGGAGGTAAAGACGTTTACTTTCTTTGATCATGTGCTCCAGAACTTTATTCTGATAGTATTTAGCATCAATTTTGACCTTTGGTTCTACAAAAAAAAATAGGGATGGACGCGAGACGAGAAACAGGTCTGTCTCGTCTCGTCTCGCAGTGGTAAACCTCTCTCTCGTCTCGCAAACACTTTGTCTCGTCTCGCGTCTCGCGGAGAAATTGCTGTCTCGTCTCGCGCGAGACGCGAGACGTCTCGCATTTTAAGGACTGCGATTTTGTTACCATATTTTTAGTAACATTAATGCTATTTTATTGAAAATTAATATTAATAATAACAATTAGTTATACATATTACTATACTAGTACATATATTAGTTACCATATTAACTCATATGTGCATTTGAAGTGATAAAAATTAAGATTTAATCCGTATATTTAATGTGACATGACACCGAAAAAATATTTATTTTTTATTTTTAACAGCTGCGTGCCCGTTCTTTGCACGGTAAGAAATGAAAATTTTTCTTTCATGTGTAATTCGAATTAGTTCCAGTGATGTGAATCTATAAAACAGCAAAATTATTTTACTCTTGACGTACAATTTGCGTCATTGGTACTAATCATTGCAATATGATGACATGAAAAGTATGTCAGTGTCATTTGCGATCGAAAGATGAAAAGCTAGCCGGTTTGCAGCGAAAACTCCTCACTTTCAAAATGTCTTATTTCTACACACTTTAGGTTTAATTTATAGCATTAATAGCTCAGACTCTATGCATGATGTGAAGAAGCGATTTATTTCAAAATAGCTGCTCACCCGCTTTTCATACTTGCGGAAGTAAATATTTTACTAAAATATGATCATAACTACATGTGACAAAACAGAATCTCAAAAAGAAAAAAAAAGTTAGTCAATCTTTTCTGTTCAAACTATTGCGGGATATACTAACGCAAAGAAGAATTACTTATCGTTTAGTTAGTTGTAAGATAATTGTTGAAAAAGCATGAATAGAACACTTTTAATTTCATGGAATATTTATTAACGTGATACATTGGAATTTATTCATATTTTCCTTACAAATATAGTAATACTACCTATTACTTATAATATTAATACTATGTATTTTCACTCCTCCCTCTTTCTTGCTGAATTTAAAGAAACAGCTTAGATATTTTGCACCAATGGAACCTTTTTATTCTATGGTGATTCTTTGCCATTTACACATTAGCAATACGGTTGCCATTAAGGAAGCTCTCCATATATATTTAATTTATGCATAATTCTTTCAGATAGACGTATTTAGCATCGCGGAACATTTCATGTCGCCGTGGCGGAAAATATCCGATCTGTACCAATTTAAATATCCATGTATCCAATATAGGGATACTATAAATCCTCAATGGTTCTGTTTCGTGAAAAACATCAAGCTGTGTAATCTTAAGGAGATGTTTGGAATAGCTCTAATTGGGAATAGGACATCAGTGTTGCAGAGTATACAAATTTCACGCATTTTTTTATTTATGACGTCACAGTTTAACGCAAAAGTTATCCCGGATAGTTGAGGCAGTTTTCAAAGAGTTGCACAGTAGTTTTCAAACGGCATAATATTGAAACTTACAAAGACGTTGAAAAATGTTTTTCGCTTTGTACAGCACCACTATGGAGGAACGTAATCCAACGTTAAAATAAAACTATACTCGCAACATGCATATGTTAGGAAGCATATTTAATATATCGCGTTTTTAAAAACGAATTTTGTAACTTTTAAAATGGACAACATTTTCAGCCGCGTTAAAATATTTCAATTTTTAAATCTAAGCAACGAATTAAAATACCACTTATAATAATAACCGTGAATTTTCCCCTATATTTCTATCGCAAGTTTTAATCAAAATGTCTTCTGCTTGTGTTAAAAATGAGCGGTGGAATAAATTACATTAAGATCGTCGCGTGTGGCGTAATTTTTACGTATTTACAGAACGGGAAGTCTTCCATATCTTAAAGCATTTTGCGCCACAGAAGGAGATTTCATTGCGATTTGAAAATCCGCTCCCCCGTTTACAAACTCTATCGATAGGTTGAAAAAACAGAGCTTTTCTAAACTTGAATATGCACACAAAATCTGTGAGGCCTTATATCGTTCTGGTCTGTTTGCTTGCTTTAAGATAGTGGTTTACAAATAAATAATTTTGAAAACTGGAGTGATTATAAGTAACATAAATTTTTAATTTTAAAATGCTTTTTTTTAATGGTACAGAACAATTTAAACAAAACTTTTTAATTGAAATATGTGCTTCTTTCCACATCCACTCATGAAGTAAAGCAAAAGTAGATTCTTCAAAAGTAGATGACATGTTAAATTGACAAAGTTTATATTTATGTATGAAAAACCGTGGTCATACAAAATTCATCTTACCGCTGAAAAATCCTTTAAAATACAGCCAACTCGCGATTTTGCGACACTTCCCGATTTAACGATCCTCTGATGAAGTCCTGACCGTTTTCCAATACCTTTTCTAAGCTTTCGATTTAACGAATATTTGATTTAACGTCCAACTTGCCGAGGTCCCGTGGAGGTCGTTCTATCGTGAGTCGATGTATATAAAACGTGCGCAGATGTTAATAACCTCGTACACCCTCCAAAAAAAGTATTCGAGCAAGAGAGAAATTTCCTATTTTAGATTTGAGAATTATAATTGAGTTTTTGAAAAACGCACAACTTGATAGAAATATGGAAAGTCATATTTATACATAGCCTAATTCATATTCCATTATAAATAATTTTTAATATACGAAACAAACGTAGGAAATTTCTCTCTTGCTCGAATACTTTTTTTGGAGGGTGTACAGAGGCTAGGACAAACACACCTTTACAGTTGTTTTGCGTTTGTAACATTAAAAGCAAAATTGCACTGCAACTGCAAAGCACAGGATCAAATACAAGGTTAAAAACCACTGATCACAACTACTGTGTGGCCAAAGCATTTATCTGTAGTACGACTGTGAGTGAAAACCATCGAATTTCGTTTCCATACCATAAGATGACCAAATTCTCGTTGTTTTTTTTTTTTTTTTTTTTTTTTTTTGTGTGTATGTGTGTGTGTGTGTTCAGTTACCTAAAATTAATTCAATAATTCAATGTGTTCAGAATGTACGGGAAACTTGCTCGAGCAAGTTTAATCCTTTGAAAATGAACGACTATACGATGTGCATTACTGCAAAGCCCATCAGTCTTTCTTTCGAACATTAGCAGAAGGGGTGGTGATATGGCTCCCGTGTAAAATGTCCTAGAGGTGCCAAAGCGCCCCCGGGCATGAGGTCTTGGAATTACCAAGAGAGGAGATTTTCGGCAGATCCCCTTCACGAATGTAGGAAAAAACGCCGCCGGAAAAAACGCCGCCGGAAAAAACGCCACCTGGAAAAAACGCCGCCGGAAAAAACGCCGCCGGAAAAAACGCCACCTAAAAAGATATTTGTGTAATAATTTATTTAAATACTTGAAAAAATTTCTTTTCTTTTGCAGAAAAGGGGGGGGTATGAAGTTGAATTATGAGGTTTTCTGTACTTTGTTTTCCAGAAATGGGGGAAGACACATTTCTAATTGAATAATTCAATTTGTGTATAATTTGGTAGGCGTTAAGGAAGGGGGGAGGGGGATAGATTTTCCTAAAAAGATTTCGGTTTCCGCTAAAAAAAAAAAAAAAAAAAAAATAGATTTCCAATTACTTAACAGTAAATGAAGCTTTTAGGGAGCTATGACCCCAAAAAACCATTCAGGTACACCAGTAGTGTAGCCAAGGGGGGGGGATAGGGGGGTCATACCACCCCCTCATGATGAATTTTTTGCCATACAAAATGTATATTCTTCACTCCCTTATCACAGCAAATATGCATATATGTGAGTTGCAGTAGTCGTAACGCCCCCCCCCCATGAAAAGTTCCTGGCTACGCCACTAAGGTACGCTGATGACATAGAAGTGTTAAGATTTCAAAGAAATAAATCCTTGTTAAATAGGGATTTTAATTAACACATAGGTGTGCGTGTGTGGGTGGGGGTGGGGGATAAGGGTTTATTTTTTTCATGTTTAAATGGGTTTTTTTTGGCATATCAAATGAATTTTGACTTTTCTTACTGAAGTGCTTTTTAAGAATTACCCCCTCCCTCCTCAACCGCCACCAAGGGCGGATTAAAGGGGGCGGAGGGGGCGACCGCCCCCCCCCGAGAAGAAAGAAATTAATGTAAAAGATCCTATTGGAGGTATATGTCAATCTTCTAACTAACCGCCCCCACCGACAAACTAACACCCCCCCCCTCCGACAAACTTGCAATAATCCGTCAAACAAAACCACTTGTTCAAGGTTAAACGAAAATTCCGTTTTTACAGAACAGTGAGAACACTTATTCAAGGTCAAAGGAGAATTCCAAAAATAGCATTCGGCCCCTACTGTTTTGACCATTAGACAAAGAGGTAAGATATACATGTCCTGGGGGTCAAAAAAGAACAAAGCGGAGGTAGAGGATCTCGCAGAGGCTTTTTTCTTTTTTCTTTTTTTTTTTTTCTTCTTTTTTTTTTGGAATCATGTCACAACTACTTATGGCTATGTTAAAACCCCGAAAATCCCAAAAGAAAAATGGGCGAAAAAGTGATAAATCTTTGAAAAGCATTCTCGTGTAGATAAATTGAACATTCATTTATAAAATGACTGCGCAATTTATAAATATTTGTACAAGTTATTAATATACCAATTATTTTATTTGTAAAAAAGTGTATCAGTTGTATTCCTTTTTTTTTTTCAGCAAATAACTATCTGATTTTTATTCATAGGAAGAAACATTAAATAACTTTTAAAAAGTTAATAGTTTATTGGATGTGATTTAGAATTTAAATTTTTAAACGAGTTCAAATTTTTAAAAAATTTTCTAGTTTAAAACTTTGTTTTCATTATTATTATTATTATTATTATTATTATTATTATTTATTGTTATTATTTATTATTATTATTTATAGTGAGTCATTTATAAGGATAACATTACGAATATTGATTTTCTATAACTAATAAAAATTGAATAAAACACTTCTTTTCCTTCTGCAGAATCTGTAAATGTGCTAACTACAGAAATTCTAATTGACAGGCTAAATAATTCTACCAAAGTAATATAAACTCTGGAAAGAAATGCTGCAGTATGAAAAAGAATTCACTAAATTTCTGTAAGCAAAATCTTAGAATGCTCAAATCAGTACTTAAAATGTGTTAAAATTTAATATATTATTCAATTTTATTCACTTAAAATTTGTTATCAAAGAATTCGGAAGAAAATAATTCAACAGCAATCAAAGATTGATTATAATTGATATAATTAATAATATATTTTAGTAATAATCACTTTTAACTTTTTTTCTTTTAAGTAGCCTCTCCTGAAAAATATTACATTACTTTAGGACAGGGGCGTTTTCATTTTGTGTTCTCCTTTCACTGGGGACCCAAGGTAGCTGCCCCGTCTGCCCTCGCTTTTGTCAGGCTCTGAGTTTGACACTTAAAAAAAAAAAAAACAGTATACCCTAAAAATGAGTACGGGTGTCGACATCCGGTGACACTACAAAGAATTGTTCTCCATCTTTAAATGAATATGTACTTTGTCTTGAAAATAATACAATAAATAAGTAAATCAATTATTTAGATAAAAAACTTATAAATTAATAATTTGATTTGCAAATTTTGTATGTTTGTTTTGTAGTACAAGAACCGGAATCGATCATGTTTTAACAAAATAATGCAGTTTTGAATGCTCACAACCCAGCAAAAGGATAGACGGCCCTACATATTTAACGGACGTGTTCACTTACAAGGTCGTCTTTGATTCTCAGTCAGGTTCTTTAGCAAAGGCTCTATTTCTGATCAAATTAATGTTTAAAAACTAAAGTTACAAAAGTTAGAAAGTATTATTGAAACTTTTCCAACTAATTTTAACAAAACTAATTAACTAATAATTTTAATCACAGTTATATATAACTAATATTTTACATTTTAAGAAATGAGTTTTAAATGATTTTAAACCAGTTTCCTTTAAAAAGTGTTGCTGTTTTTTTTTTTTTTTCAGCATTTAAAAATTTGTTTAAAAACATTACAATTACACTAACATTTAATTTAAAGAAGATTTTTTAAAAATTGTTTTTGTCTTATTAATACCATAATTTAGTTTTTAAAAAGGCATCTTTAAAATAAGAGTACCAATGTTTAAATGTTCCTTATTCTAAAATTTCTTATTTAAAATCCAAGAGCTAACAAGATAAATTACCATGAATCAGAATAAACTCTTGCCCTCATACAAGGAAAACCAGTAATAATAACCCCTTTCCTACGTCGTCTGTAAGAAATTATGTTTATCATTACAAAATTATATCTCATACAACCCCCCCCCCCGAAAAAAATTTCTGGCTACGCTCCTTGCCTCATCGATTAGCATATAAAGACTGTGTTACATCATAAAACTATTAAAAGTAGATTACTATTAAAAGTAGCTTTTTTTCCGGGTGGCGTTTTTTCCGGGTGACGTTTTTTCCATGTGGCGTTTTTTCCGGCGGCGTTTTTTCCGGCGGCGTTTTTTCCAGCGGCGTTTTTTCCGCTCACCCCCCTTCACACATACCAGTTTTCCCAGAATTCAATAATGACTGTTGTCCAGATAATGACTGTTGTCCAAACAAAATAGGCGAGGCTTTCTTTTACTGAAAGTTTTTTCTCCCCTCCTACTGTGAAAGAGTGAAGATGAGCGCCCGTTTCCTTTAAAGGGAATGGCATTGTACGTAGATCGTGTATCTATTATTGAATAGAACAAACAATCTGATTTTTGTTTGAATTTGAGTCTGTTCCCAGACTTGTTGTAAACAAAATTTGTCATGCACTTTGCTACATCTTCCTTCCCTTTTTTTTTTTTTTTTTTTTTTTTTTTTTTCGCCTTTACTAAGAGTAAAAGCTGCAAACCCTTGTTTTGCAAAACTCAGATTGAAACAACTGTGTACTGCAGTGCGCAAAATGTACTGATACTTAATTCTTTTCAATTTTTGAAATTTAGGTATAAGGTAAAAGGTCATTGACCAAAATAAGTTAGTTATAGAATAGACTAAAGCATTTATTCTTATAATTAATATTCGTAACTTGTGGAACGGAAGGGGGGGGGATAGGCGACCAAAACGTTCTTTTCACATATCCCTCAATCTCTAAGAATATATATATATATATATATATATATCATTCTTGATGTAAAATACAGTCCCCGCGAATACCTAAAAATCAATTTATGGACATTCTGAAATTAGTTCTCTAAAAAGGATCGATGGCCACCCTCTCAAAGAAAAAAAAATATCTGTATCTTGCGTTAAAATATAAAATATACAAATCCTATGTTTAGACAGAGCTTTTTGGTAATTAAAAACTTATTTGTTTGAATTTAGTGTAAATGACATTATTTTCCGGTACACCTAATAGCAATATTACGAATAAAACGGATATAGTACGTCTTTATTAAATCTCTACTATTTACTTTAACGTCAATTTCAAGTCTCTAAAATATGTGTAATTTTTATATTAATGAAAACAAGATTATATTAACGATAATTATAATTATTTGCCTAATATTTCCAATAACATTACCGTGTGTGCATTTTTAGATTTCATTATAGTATCTCAGTTGGTTAATAGACGTCTTATTTTTTTGTTTATATTTTAAATTACTGAACAGTAAATTTGTTGACGACTATCCGTTTGTACTTTTCCATAATAATTTATAGCGAGAGTACTACAGTCGTTATGGTCACCCTGTTTACAGAAAAATTAAACCGTAATCCCCCTAATGTATATCCAGTGTGGATTTTTTTTTTTAAATGAAAAGACATCTAACAGGCGAAGATAATTTTAGAATAGGAACCCAACTACAAGATAAAATGATGGGGAGGAAAAAAATTTATAAAAGTTTTGCAAGTCGAAGGAAGGGAAAACATGATAATATAAACGAAAAGAGAAATAGTTTTTTTAAAAAAATTGCTTGCATTTCTTTCCGTCCGATATTAATATATAAGAATAAAAAATGTCATTTTAATCTCTTTAAAATAGGCCAACGATAGGGATTTAACCGCCCCTAGAAAGTTGTCACCAGGGTGGGAGCCCCCCCCCCCCTACGCACGCCGCAATGTGCGGGAAAGTTTGAGGATAATATCGGTACAAGGATATTCAACCATATTTCAACCTACTCAGACTAAGCATCAATGCGAATGCAAGTTGCTCTACTTCTAATCTCTCTCTGATATACCCGAAACCCGATTATCACAGGGGCAAGGGGGGGGGCGGTAGTCCGGTGCCCCTGAAGAAAAAGGGGGCCCATATATATCCCGATTATCTAAATTATAAATTCATATGTACCGAATTAGTAATTGTGGGGAAAAAAACTGAATTTCCTCTATAATATAGGTATTACCTAATTGTCTATCACTAGATCAAGTTAGAGATATTTCTTTGGGGTGATAAATACGATTTGATTAAAGTACAAAAACTACAGTTAACTGAAATGCAATTTTCGAGTACAACAGCGGTCAAAACTGGGTTAAAATGCTTAAAAAAGGGGAGCTCAGTAAAGGGGCTTAATGCGTAAAAAAGGGGAAAGTAAGGGGGGCCCCAAACTTAATGTTCCGGGCCCCGTCTAAAATTGGTCAGATTTGAACATACCGTACCGCCTTTCCTATTTACTTATTATTTTTCTTTCAACTCTTCTCTGTTTTCTTTTTTTTTCCGCCTCTTCCTTTATCCTCTCCTTAGTGTGTTTTGTATATCTCTCGTCTGTTCTAATTTTAAATGTTACGTGTATGTGCGTAATGTAGAGTACTGATAGTATACCAGGACCGAAAACGAAGGAGACGCAAGTTAAACGGTAGAGGCCTCAGGCAAATTGTCGCTTTTCAGATCGTATTTATGCGAGACGGAAAAAAATGCGAGAATTCTCGCGCGAGACAAGACTCTGTCTCGTCTCGCGTCTCGTCCCGCAAAATATTTTCTTTCTCTTCTCGCGTCTCGTCTCGCAAAAAAATGCCTGTCTCGTCTCGCGAGACAATGCGTCCATCCCTAAAAAAAATGCTTTTATTAAGTCTTGAGAAGACAATCCCATCCATACCACAGTACCTAACGTCCAACTTGCCTTCTGCAAAACAGCTGCGTCTTTGCGACGCTGTTCGCGTGAAATATATTGAACCACCTTTTGCCAGTTGTGAATAACAGAACGTTTTCTTCGTTTTTCTACAGTGTTTGCAGATATTTGATGACAAGCTAGTTTCTTCAATTTTTATAGGCAATTTTCTTTATCTCATGACAAATTGTCGACTGGAATACCTGTAGTTTCTTTTCTAGAGTTCTTTGAGGAAGAGGATTTTCTATAACGATAAGTCTTTTCAGCTTCTTTTTTTTCTTTTTCACCAAGGATTTAGATAGTTATACATTAGAAAAATGCCATTTCTGAATTTTAAATGCTTTATAACAGAATTTGAGCAACCATCCTACAAAAGCTTAAAAATTTCGTTTCGGGTTTGAGGATCTAATTTCGGAGCCAAAATTTACTCTCACTAATAAAAGTAGTTCAATTGGTAATTTAAACGTTTAATTTTTAAAATGAAACTGGTGGCAAATTAAAATTTACCATAAATAATTATACGCTTTTAAAATTGGTCATACTAATTTTGAATCAACCTGTATGTATGTATTAGTTATATGCAGCTTCAAATGAGCTGATTGAAAATCTGGGATAGATTGATATAATTTCTGTTTATAACAAGAAAATTTTACATAGAAATATTTATTACTACGGTCGTTTATTGAGAATTAAAAATTATTTATTTAGTTTTCTTTTCAGTATCTCCATTTAGATATATTTATTATAGAATAAGACTTATTGTAGTAGCGGACTATATTCCGTATACGGTGCTTTGTTTACATATCAATGGTTTGTTTACAAATCATTGGCGAACAATCTGACGCGAGAGTGAGCGATGCACCGCCAACTGCCGGTGGTAGTTGTGACTGGCAACCATAAAGAATACGTGTTTCGTCAGGTTTGGGAATTTGAAATTGTTTGCGTTATTGATGGAAGGGAATGAAATGTGTTATGTTAATATAAGAAAAGAATTTGTGTGTGTTTGTTAGAAATATAGTACGTTATAAGCCGGTGGGTGTTGGGGACATTTCTGAGCGGTTATTTAAAAAAAAAAAAATAGAGGTAAGTGCTCTTTTTTAACGAATCTTTGCAATGTTTAAGGTTTTTAATGTGAATTTTAAATTGATATTTGAAGTGTTTATGTTTTCGTAAGTGCTATTTACGTGCTATTCTAATCATACTGACTTTATAAGAGGTGTACAACTAGGTTGTTTAATCCACCGATGTTTTTTTGAGTTGAAAACGGGCCAGTGTTTGCCCAGTTTACATTAGCTGTACAACTAGGTTGCTTAGTTCACTGTTGTTTTTTTTTTTAGTTAAAAACGGTCCACTGGTTGCATAGTTTACATAGCTGTACAACTAGGTTGCTGAATCCGCTGAGGTTTTTTTAGTTAAAAACGGTCCACTGGTTGCATAGTTTACATAGCTGTACAACTAGGTTGCTGAATCCACTGAGGTTTTTTTAGTTAAAAACAGACCACTGGTTGCCTAGTTTAGATAGCTGTACAACTAGGTTGCTGAATCCACTGGGGTTTTTTTAGTTAAAAACGGACCACTGGTTGCCTAGAATGATAGATACGTGATAGATACGTGGATATTAGATACGTGCCTGGATTAAAAAAAAAAAAATCTTATCTGGTTGGGATAATCGCAAGACAAAGCGGTACATAAGCATCTATCTACAGATAATTATACTGAAGAATTATTAATTAACTCGCGAAATTAATACTGAATAGCATCTTTAAACATATATTTAAGGATATTTTTGTGAAATTACTAATTAAGTAATATTATAATTAGAATTAACAATTAGAATCTTATTTTTAGTTATAATTAGTACTTAGAATATTATTTCTAATTATAATTAATAATTATATTTTTTAAATTTAAGATTAATTAATAATTAAAGTATTTCTAATTACAATTAATAATTAGAACATTAATTAGTTGGACAAAACTCTCTGTCCGAAACAAAATCCTGGCTACGCCAGTGGGTGTTCGTACTGAAGCATGTGCTCTGGATGGTTCTTCTACTTTGACCACATAAATCACGTGATTAGATACTTGCAGGTTCACAAAGATGTGAGCACCCTCTTTTACTTATTTTCAACCAAGGAGGTATGACCTTGATGATGCAATTTCACGTGATTGACTATGGGGGAAATTTAGTCCTGTTGCGGGAATTTTGCGGGAATATTTTTCTGGTAAACTTGTCATGATGTGAACCATCAGCAGCTGAAAACACGTTAGTGAACATGGATTGTTTTGATCGAAATTTTACTACTGATGTATGTAAACCGCCCTTAACTTTTTATTAAACTTGTTGAATAGCTTTCCATTTTCAACTGCAGCTATATAATTATAATTATTTTCTCGAACTACTGCATTGTTTAATGGCCAAATGATAATAGTCTAATCTTCTAATAACATGTGTTTAAAAGGTTCACCGAAATTATTTATTTACCATAATTTCTGCACTTAAAGGCTATCGGGATACTGTCATTGAATTTAAACACAACAAAACTACACTCAACTTAATAATGCTTGGTGTTTGAGCTTGCAAAATTGTTTATGTTATAAATAAGTTACTTTTCCTTCATTGATGGGTATTATCAGGCTCTTTAGAAGGGAAAAAGTCGTATTTCCTTTGATCAAACTTAAACTATTTCAGTTCGGAATTCGCAATAACTCCAAGCAGAATTATAATTTTCCTTCCTGAAATGTTTTGTAATAAATAGTTTTATGTTAAAATTCTACTTAATTCTTTTCTCCTGTCATTAATAATTATAAGAAAGCTATCTCAATGTACCATCCTTAGAATACTTTTGAGTGTTTTGAAGTGTATTAAAATCTAGTAGAATTGATTAAAAGCATTCAAAGTTCCTTCAATTTTGTGAGTAGAATCGAGTGTATACAGTATTAAACAGTTTGAATAAATATATTTAATTACACTCTCCATTCACAGTTTCGTTTAATAAATTTTTATTGATATTTTCGTCCTCTTGTTAAAGTAGCATTGTTATTTAGATGATTTTTACATATCCAATAATAGATCTTGAGTTTTGTTTTGAGTTTAAATATGTATAGTGTTTTCACTTTATATTATTTGAGTATTACATTGGTGATTTTGATTTGAGTATGTTTAAAAGTATGATATGGATTTTTGATTTATATTAATTTAATAATGAAGTATCAGAGGTCTGTCCAGGCTTTTCAGACAGGGTCCTGTTTTAGTGAAATAGTGAAAAATTCACTCATAATTTTGTGAATCTAAAATTAGTGTTCAACCAGGTTTTTCTAGCCGGGGTCCTGTTTTTGTAAATTTGTGAAAAAATGTGGAATTTTACAAATTTTAATTTAGTATTAAAGTTCTATTTTATGACATTTTATAAAAGTCTTTAAAAAAAAAAAAGACTATGTATGAACAAACGTATACAAATTTTTATAAATAAACACATCAAATTTATTCACCTTTACTAATTTATATAAATAACACATATAGAGTAGAACCTGGATTATCTGACATAATTGGAACCAAATGAACATCAAATAATCGAAATTTACGGATAAGAGATTTTTTTTTTCAAGAATCATCATGTACTTTAATATGAAGAGCCATTCCAACCAAACGTGTGTGACATTTGTACCTTCACTGTTTTTTAAGTTCTTTTTCCTTAGACCAGCATTAAAAATTAGGTATCAGTTAATGTTATCTTACTTTTAGGGCCCTATAAAATATGCAAAAATGCAGAATTTTGCATAATTTGCAATTCTCCGCATAAACTACAACTTTTAGCATAACACTGCATTTTTCGGCAACTTTTTTATTTCTTAAATTTTTCTCAACATATTTTCTTCAAAAACCTCTTGAATGTTTGTTATTGTTCAGAAATGGACAGCTCCAAAAAGCCAGAACCTAAGTTTTCATAACCTGGTTTGAAATTCATGAAAGCGGCTCGAGTGATTGACCCAGACCAATTGTCTAATATATATGTTGATGATGAAGAAGTCTTTAACAATACTCCAAGGATATGTCAAGGAGTGTTCCGGTGAAAACTTAGTAAGATTTTGGAATTCAGAGGTTGTTTTACAGAGGTTTACAGAACTAACACGCAAAGCTAAGTTAGTACTCTCTGTTTTAATTAATTTTGTAGACCATACATGAGCAACCTCCGGCCCACGGAACATATCTCATATAAATCCCTATTATACGGCCCGTGACTTCATTAACATACTAAAGTTTGTCCTGCTACTTTTCAAAGGTTGCCCACCTGCTGTAGACTGTGAAAGAGCAGTTTCATGTTATGGCCAAATATTTAAAAAACAAGGACAGAGTTTGAAGGAATCATCGGTCGCAGGACAAACATCTCTTTATTTCCATAAATTTTAGAGAAAAAGTCAGACTCACTTATCTGTTTTTTAATGTAAATTAAAATATTGCTGTTCTTTTTAACATAGTTATTTCCCTACTCATATGCATTACTTCAATACATTTCTATAAATACCGCATAATTTAAGAAAACTACCGCATCGATGCCGCATAATTCCGAAAAATTTTCCGCATATTTTGTAGGGCCCTACTTATTATATATATATTTTTTATAACAATTACATGCGCAGCATCATTATTTTAAACATTTTATAATTAATTATGAATTTTATAAAATTTGTAATGTCTGTGGAAACTTAATTAAAATCCGTTACCAAATTGAACAATTAAATTTGTGAAGGGTCCATATTTAAGATAAAATATTTTGTGAAGGGCCCATTAGTGGACCCAAATTTCTCTTAAACTGACCCCTCAGTATATAGGCAAAAAGACTTACTGTTATTTAAAAAAAAAATTTATGTACTGACCATAAAAATCAGTGTTTAGTGTGGTGAATTATCCTGATGTGGGGCTTGGGTGGACTTGTAAACTTAAAAAATGAATAAATTAATTATTTAGAATATTCTGTCTAAATTTAACAGAAATTCTGGGTTCTGAGAATGAGGAATAATTTGATTGTTTTAGCTTGCAGGAGATGTCTCTCTCAGGACCGACCATCTTGTAAAGCTGCTCGACAGACTTCTTTTTGCTAGGGGGGGGGGGGGAATTGTAATGAAATTCCAATCAATAAATTCTGAGTGATAGAACTGAAGATTTTCATTTATTGGCATTTTAAAATTTCAACCATTTCGCCATTTCTTTATGTGGGGTAAATTCTTAAATGTTCTTTTTTCTTGTATCACTTCTTCCCGGCAAATGATCGCTGTAGTAACCATTTAAATAAAAAAATTAGCTGAGAAACCACAGAAAGTTTAGAATTCCCCACCCAAACCTCAACTTCAGTGCAAATGTCAGACAGTTCGTCACAGTCTGAATAAATGAGCTAAGTTGTGTGTCACGTAGGGTGACGTATTGTCTCCAATGGCATACGAAGAGGTCAGGTGACATATTGTTTTTAAGGTGGTGCAGTGAGGAAGGAGAGAGAAATTTTCATATTTCATTATGTTTGTTATTTATGAAAATACTTGTGTTAGCATCTTGGATAATATAAACTGGACGCCGGAAAATAAAATATTGTCGGCCCTCGACTGTGTCTCTATTGATTTCTACTAAGGGTGGGCTACTCAGCTACGACAGCTATGTTCTCGTACATCGTATCGTAATTTTTGAGGTCGGAAACGTCATCTTCATGTAGCTTGTAATAATCACTTTGGAACCAGTGCTGAAATAATAGTGAACTTTCCAACCATTGTTTGCCAAACTAATGTATCTTTCGCGGAAAGCCTATGACTAAAATTAATATTTTAAAAATTCTATTTTATTTCATGGATGAAAATTTTGGAGACAAGCCCATTGCATATGAAACTTGGTTAAGAACATAGTCATATAAAAGGAAAACTATCTGCACACATAATCCAAAACTATCTGCAAACTCATAACAGTTCGTGATAACTAAATACATAGTGGGTATATGAACATGTGCATATGCATATGTGCACACATCTGTGCAACATTCGCGCCCAGCGTGCGTGCATGCGTCTACATTATCTGACTACGGTTAAGAAATTAGACAAACACTTCAGCTCTTTTCCAAAAGTGACTATTAACAGGTAAAGAAAAACAGCATGTTGACCTCATGCTATGTGATTCTGATTCCTTATTATGTACAGTGATGTCGCTAGACTTTAGAAGGGATGGGTCCTTGGGAACCAGGACTTCCAAATTTCTGGGTCCTTTTTTACCAAAAGCGGGCCCTTATCAATATAAAAGCATTTAGTTAATTTCATGACTGATGTTATCATGTCTCACCAATTTTGGTGTGTTGTTGCTTATGAATATCTTATTTATAATTACCTAAAACTTATATTTAAAAAAAATTATAATTAATAAAGGAAAATTTGTTGTGACATGCATGACATTCTATCCACTTTGCCGTGAAAGTAACCATTTATGAGTATGAAATAACTGAATATTAAAATTTAAACAAATAGTTAAATAAAAAGAAATGGATGGAAAATATGACAAAAATCATGAGTGCAGAAAAATAAATAAAATGAGGACACTATCAAAATATAGAAGAAAAAATATTTTTATTGTTTTGACAAGCGGGTCATTCCATTTCAAATCAACCAGTAAATTCCAAAAATGTCACCCACCGTCTCAGATTTCGTTGAAAATTTTTATAAATGTAGCCATTAGTGTTCTAACTAACAATATGAAATTTTACTTCAATATATCTAATACTTTTTAAGATAAAAATTATTAAAATAATGGAAAAGTGACCATAAATGGCGTTTTTGCAAGCAATTATTTTAATGGTGCTTTTTCAGATAAAAAATCATAACTTTCTTTATTTTCAATATATTAAATTGAAATTTATACCAAAATGTTCACAAAGGTTTGGAGATTATAGAAAAAAATAATTTGATAGTCCTGTTTAGCACTGAAATCCCCCAAAAATTCATAAACTTTGTTTTTTTTTTTTTAAATTTCATAAAAACAATAATTTTGCAAAAGCTGTTTCAGAAAATGGTGTAGCTCTTAACAAAGCAAACTATTTTTTTACTTACATGTAAATGCATAAAGTAAGATAATTTAAAATAAAAACGGTGGGTATTTGAGTCCTAATAGGTTAATTTAATTAAAAACCAAATATTTTGAAGATTTTCCTTAAAATGTTATGCTGCATGCAAATGTTATTATAAAATAATTTTTTATTTATTTAATTTTAAAAAGTGCTTATTTTATTTAAAAGTTAATAATGAGTTAAGTTATTTTACTTCAAATTTAAATTATTTTAAAATTAAAATTTTTTTAAAAACAAAATCGGAAATACATATAGTTAACATGCATCAAAATTTTTCTAGCTTTTTTTATTGTCAACTACAAATTAATACTTTAGTTAAAAACAAACATTTTTCTTAAAAAATTTAGCTGTACGCAATTAAATGTGTAAAAAAAGGATTTATTTAATACTTTCTTAATTTAAAAAATTTAGACAAAATTTGTACATTAATTAGAAGATGTGTGCTGAAGATTTTTGAACATTTCTTTGAATCATTGACTACAAATTAAATAAGAAACATACTAACTTGTTTTAGAATAAAATGAAAATATTAATTATGACTAATTGTGACACTTATGTTCAGTATTTTTCCAGAAAAAAAAAAAGTAGTCCCTTTCCTTCAATCAATCAATTTCAATGGAGATTCACTTATGTTTTATAATGATACATTAACATCTTCTAAAGCTTCTTGTTTTGAAATTGACAATTTCAAATTTGTGACAGTTTCACCACTGCCAGTTAATACTTTGTCATCAAGCTCAGAAATAAGTTTGTTTACCATCTTCCTACAAAAACTACATAGTTTTTGCCCAGGAATCGATTTTTTACAGTTTGGCAATTTGTTAATACCTCAGATAAATTTAAATTAATGGTTCTCAAACATTTTTTTTTCTTTTTCTTTTATGGCACTTAAACGGGTCAAAACATGATGTTTGAAGTATTTCAAATTTATTCAAATAAAATAATTTGTGATGTTCACAAATATTAAGCTCCGATTGTACATTACTTCTCAAACTTATTCAATTCAAGTCTGAAGGGCTTAATAATGCAGAACTTGATTCTACTTGAGTATTTGGCATTCAGTTCCATTTTCTTAGCCAATACTACAGCACGTTTCGGAATGTTCTGATGTCATATTAAATGGAACTGATATTCAGTGGTAGCACAAAAAAAGAAAAAAAAAATTATAATTTAAAGTCTTTCAATTAGACAAACAAAAATGAGCTTACATATCAAGCTGAATAATTTAGCTTTAGATTATTGGTTTAACTCTTTAAAATAACTTCAATAATCCCAAAGAACATAAACACTTCCAAATTACTCAAAGAACATCTTCACTTAACCAAAGAAAGGCAAAACTGATTCCAATTCTCAAAGCATCTGACCAAAAAAGAGATATTCACACCTGCAAACAAGAGGATGACTCATTGGAAGAGGGAGTGGACCTCACCCCTTTAAGGCCACTTTCCACATCGAGAGGGAGCCGCTCGCCGCTTGGCCAATTATCACTTGTAAGGAATAAATTTTTCGCACTGCAGAGAATGAGAGAGATACTCCGGACAAAAGGTAATTGGGGACCGTGGATAATATTGCGGTTTCACACCCCCATCTATTGTTTGGTAGAGGACAGTCCATGTGTACCCGACATAAGACGCAGCCAAATATCCCCATTCAAATACATTGTAGCCGCAGCAATCACTGGGTGTGGTTAATGGCCTTTACTATCCTACACTACTCAGTATCTCCCCCTGCATCTTCTCATATTACACTAGCTCCTTACCACACAACAAACAGAAAGCATGTGATCTGATCCAGTCACAGTCCAAAAGCCAGTTGACTGAAAAGAGACTACTGTCATAGTTCTTTTAAACTGATGTAAAAATAAACAAAATTAGGATAAACAAAAGTTTTTAAAATTGTTTTAATTATAAATTAATATAAATTTTATTTATAAATAAATAATTGTTTTATATATAAACAATATACAGATATATGCCTTCTTCATGTCTCAGGCAATTTACACCCTCCCCCTACAAAAAAAAAAAAAAAAAAAAAAAAAAAAATACATTACAAAATTGGCTGAGACAACATTTAAATTTTGAAAATTTTCCAACCATACAGCACATAAATTGAACTAAATTTCTTTTTTCTGCATGTTTCATTACTGTTAGAATAAACTGTTCCTAAAAGTGCATAGTACAACTTCTGAAGAGACATTCTAAAAACTTTGAATCTCTAAATTAGGGCAACTAAATTGCATGAAAATAACTTTAAAAGTTGCATCATTTCTGGAAAATGAAAAAAAAAAAAAAAAAAAACCAGCCTGTTTCCACTTTTTCTCCCCAACCCCCATTTTTTATTATTTCTTATTGACATACTCTTTTTCCTTTTTGCTTGAACTGATTAAAAAAATACCGATTTAAACATTAATAAACTATTTTAACTTGATTTCCTATGACACATTAATAAATTTTCAATTGAAAATAAATAAATAACAAGTTTTTACCTGACCGGTGAGGAGATTCACATTATAAACAAAGCATTGTCTACATTACAAAAATAAAATTAACAGTTACATTACTGATCTAAAATGTCAGAATGAGTGTAATTTAACTTGTAGTTGACAATAAAAAAAAAGAAAAACTTCTAAGTTTTGACACATGTTTACTTTATGTATATTCAGTTTTTGTTTAAAAAGTGTTATATTTTAAAAATTTAAAAAAAATTAAATTTTAAGTAAAATAACTCATTAATTAGTCATAATAATTAATATTTTCATTTTATTCTAAAACAAGTTAGTATGTTTCTTATTTAATTTGTAGTCAATGATTCAAAGAAATGTTCAAAAATCTTCAGCACACATCTTCTAATTAATGTACAAATTTTGTCTAAATTTTTTAAATTAAGAAAGTATTAAATAAATCCTTTTTTTACACATTTAATTGCGTACAGCTAAATTTTTTAAGAAAAATGTTTGTTTTTAACTAAAGTATTAATTTGTACTTGCCAATAAAAAAAGCTAGAAAAATGTTGATGAATGTTAACTATATGTATTTCCGATTTTGTTTTTAAAATAATTTTAATTTTAAAATAATTTAAATTTGAAGTAAAATAACTTAACTCATTATTAACTTTTAAATAAAATAAGCACTTTTTAAAATTAAATAAATAAAAAATTATTTTATAATAACATTTGCATGCAGCATAACATTTTAAGGAAAATCTTTAATATTTGGTTTTTAATTAAATTAACCTATTAGGACTCAAATACTTACTGTTTTTATTTTAAATTATCTTACTTTATGCATTTACATGTAAGTAAAAAAATAGTTTGCTTTGTTAAGAGCTACACCATTTTCTGAAACAGCTTTTGCAAAATTATTGTTTTTATGAAATTTTTTTGAAAAAAAACAAAGTTTATGAATTTTTGGGGGATTCCAGTGCTAAACAGGACTATCAAATTATTTTTTTCTATAATCTCCAAACCTTTGTGAACATTTTGGTATAAATTTCAATTCAATATATTGAAAATAAAGAAAGTTATGATTTTTTATCTGAAAAAACACCATTAAAATAATTGCTTGCAAAAACGCCATTTATGGTCACTTTTCCATTATTTTAATAATTTTTATCTTAAAAAGTATTAGATATATTGAAGTAAAATTTCATATTGTTAGTTAGAACACTAATGGCTACATTTATAAAAATTTTCAAAGAAATCCGAGACGGTGGGTGACATGGCCTGGTTGATTTGAAATGGAATGACCCAAGCCTCCTCTGCATGTTTTAGTTGAATAAAAAATATCAGTAACTCTTTTAATAATAGACTATGACCGAGAGAGTTCAGGTCCCTAACTCAAACCATTATTAATTTTTTTAACTTTTCTTCAGACATTTTATTCATTTCATTGCTAAAAATCCTCTTTCGGAATCAGCAGAAAAAATTGGCTGAACTGTTACAATTTTAGCTAACTTAACAAATTCTGGAAGTTCATCTTCATATTGAGAAATAAGTTTTGACATAAAATCACTCAAGCTTTAAAATTTAAAGCTAAGTATTTAAAGTACTGAAAATCTTTTCTTATAATATCTTCAAAAATCATACATCATTAATGAGATATATGTTCAGGTTCTTTTTCTCCATAGCTTTGCAAACCATCGGTACTTGTTGGATAGTTGAGGGGATTAAAGATTACATCCAATGATTGTAATAAATCTAACGCTTCCCCTGGAAAACGATATTTTAAATATATGAAAAAACTTTTTCTCTCTCTCTTTTCTTTTTCAAAATTTTGCACGATGGAAATTACGCGCCCCGTGGGATTCATTGTAACTTGATTTTTGCTAATACCAGCAATAATAGATAAATTTCTGTCAACTTCTTGAGCTAGGGATGATTTCTTTTAAAATCATTATGTAAAAATTTAAATGTCAACATCCTACCGGGCCATGTTAAAATATTTTGTGGAATTGAGGTTCCATACTCGTGAATGAAGGCTAGGAAAAATAAATAACGCTTTCGACCGATAGCGAAAATGCCGTCCCAAAAAAGGGACGCATAGGCATAAATGGGTTAATATAGTTTAGTAAATATTGTATTTTTGATTTTTAAATAGATATTTTGTATAGCAATGTATAAAATAACTGAATTTTTTATTTATTTCATAAGCTTCTGACTCCCCCCTCCCCCCAAAAAACACACACAAAAAAAACTGGTTTTTGTTATAAGCTAGAGTTTTTAAGAACCTCCTTAATTTTCATTTTTTTGATTGGCATTCTTTAATGACTTTTCTCTTTCTCTCCAAAAATAAATTTTGCATTTCAAAATTGACATTCTTATGCTCCAAAAAGTGACTTTTACTTGCTCCAAATTGCTCCACTAATCTGTTTTTCTTGCTCCAAATTGTTCCAAAAATGTCTTTTCTTGCTCCACAAATTGCTCCAAAATTTCATTTCAGCTGGCACATCCCTGCCTGTATAAAAAATAAAAATTTAGCCTTTCTGTCTCATAATTGCTAGTAGCTCTTCTTGCTCGAAGTAGCTATAGACTAGTGAAATCTTCATTCAGATATGTATTTTAGATGTGCATTATTATAATTTTTTTTTTTTTTTTTCCTGGTATGAGAATTTTAAAATTGAGCTTTCGGGATCAAGTGTGTTACCATTTAAAAAGAAGTATTTATATTTTTTTCACTATATCTTTGTAAGTTTGTCAAAACTTTTGTAAAACTCATTTTGTAAATTATGAAGTTATCAGTATTTTTTCATTACAACTCTGATTAAGATGTAAAAAAAGACTTGGTATCATGGGCATTGGCATCATAGGGCGAGAGGGAGCACTTGCCTCTCCCTGGATTTTTGTATGCCATTTTCCCCCTGCTTTTTTGTGCTTCCCAATATAGCAACCATATGTTAACCTTCCAACTGACCAGTAATTCAAATGTTTTCTGCAAGAAACTGTGCTTAGTGTTAGATAAAAAAATCTCTTCTGATGGAGACAGGGTGAGGATGAAATTTCTGCTGCAAAAAAGCTTGGTTTTTCATCTCCCCGACACCCTACTATGCACAGCTGTCAATCCCTCCAGATAATTGCAGTCTTCATCAGTGCAGGCAGGTTTTTGTTTTTCTTAGAAGGGACAAATAAACACTTGAAAACACCAGCCTTTTTTTTTAATAGATAAAAATGGAAACTATTCTTTGCGTGAAGTTAGGAAGACTATTTTTCACTACAGGTTAAAATGTATGTATTTAACAGTTACATGCACATATGCAGGGCTACACTAATTGCTTTATATGTGAATTGTAAAAATAAATAAATTGTATTGCAAATGTATAATATTATGTATTAAAAAATATTCTTCATTTTTTACACAGCAAAATATATATTTGTAAAATGGTAAAATTATTAATTTAGGAAAATAAATTTTTAGTGCAACTGTGTTGTTACCCGTATTTTATTAACCTAAAAACCTGGAATGAGTTAAATAAAGAGCACTAGGAAACACTTTTAGACAAACGGACACATTTAATATGTAACAACTTAAGTACCCATACAAGTAACATGAATATCTTCATAAGCATTAATATCCCGCTCGTGAAGCCGTTCTAAAAAACCGCTAGCTAAAGTTATAGTTGAGACTACAAATAACGTTGGCTCGTGTTATTTGCAGATTATGTCACATCTTCCCCTTTTAGAGATTGAGTCGATCTGGAGGTTTTACAACTCTTCCATACCGAGTGACAACAGGCTGATTATTTTTCTTAGTTGAGCCCGAAGTTTTTGGTGTTTCAGTTTCAGCTTTTTTCTGTGAAACTTCTGGAGTGAGAGCATCTGCGACATCATCATCTTCTACTGCACGTGGCTGCAGTTTTGCACTAGGAATTAGACATTTTCTGTTCTGTCGCAGATGTTGACCTCCTTTCACGAAATACGATCTTGGTGTATTGGCATTCTTTTCCACCGTACCAACAGCCTTCCTATCTGTTATCCATACTTTTTCCCTTGGATTTATCGGTCTGAGTTCATGAGAGTTATGTCTGTGATTATAATATTTTTCCTGGGTTTTTATTCGATTTTCCTCGATTTCTTCTAACTTCTCTTTTTGAACAAGTTTTGGTTGAAGTGCTGATAACGGAACAGGCAATGTTGTTTGTAATCTCCGACCCATCAGTAACTCAGCTGGGCTGTATCCATTTTTTAAAGGTGAAGCTCTGTAACTGAGAAGTGCCAAATATGGATCTTTCGATTTCTTCAATCTGAGCTTGATGATTTTAACAGCAGCTTCCACAAAACCATTGCTTTGAGGATAATTTGGACTCGAAGTAACATGTTTGAAACCATATGTTTTTGAAAATTGTTGAAATTCAGCAGTTCTAATTACTTCAAACTGTTGTCCATTATCAGACCTAACTACATCAGGTATTCCATGCCTGGCGAAGATTGACTTGCAATGTAAAATCACTTCGCTGGATGTAAGTCTGTCTAATTTTGCGATTTCTGGGTACCGTGAATAGTAATCAGTCACTAACAAATACCAATCAGAATGAAACTTGAACAAATCCATAGCTACTATCTCCCAAGGTCTTTGAGGAAAACTTGTTGGTTTCAATGGCTCAGAAGGGTTTCTAGCTTCCTGTATACACGATGTACATTCTCGGACTAGTTTCTCTATCTGTTTGCTGATACCAGGCCAATAGACCGCAGAGTTAGCTAAAGCTCTACATTTATTTCAGTGGCGGCTCGTGATGAAAAAAATAGGTGAAGAGCTTGATACCAAAACATTATGAAAAACACCTGATGCAGCCATTATGCATGGTAATTAGGCGGGGGCATAGCCTTTCTGCTGAAAGAAATTTTTAATCTTTCAGCGATCCTATAAAATGTCGACCGACCAGTGGCCTACCGCATAGCGCTTTGAAGACGGAAGGTGCCTGGTTCAAAACCAGGTCACGTCCGCCGACCTAATCGTTCGAAGTTTTCCGTGGTTTCCTCCGAAACTTAGCGCAAATACGGGTTAGGACCCGTAGAAAGACCCCCCCCCCCCCCCACGAAGGGCATCCCGCTCGTAGGTCTAGATCCCCTGTGTAGATAATTGGCCTTAATCCTACAACAACAACAAGAACCTTTTAAATGTCCTTTGGAAATGATGTGCACCCCCTCTCTCCATAATGTTCAAGATCGCGTTACATTTAAAATGTCTGAAAATCCGTCTTTGCTCCATACAGAATGCTTATTACTAAAGAGTAAGCAAGGCCAATAAAATAATTTTGTAAAATATAGGATACCTGCACAGCCATTTGTAATTCGTAAACCAGCTATGTTTGAAAGAACAGTCAGGGGCGTAGCCAAGGGGGGGGTAGGGGGTCATAACCCCCCCATGAGAAATTTTTGCCATACAAAATGTATATCACACACACGTAGGGTTGCCAGGTCGCCAAACCAAATAGCCGGACAGACCAGCCAGTTTGGCCGGACATTTGGGTAAAAAGGCCAGACAGCCTACAATATTGAGGATTTTGTTTCGGTATTAATAGGTACAACAAAAAAAAATGTATGTAAAATCAAGCTTTTTTGATTATTACCATGAATCTTGTTAAATTCTAATGAAATATAAATAACATTCAATGCCAAATCAGTTCAAGTACTTTATTACTAATCAGCCAAAGTCACCAGTAAAAAACCTAACAAATGCCGGACGCCGTTAAGTTTGGCCGGACACTCAATCAAAAAGCCTAACTATGTCCGGCTTTATCCGGACGCCTGGCAACGCTACACACACGTATATATATATATATGAGTTGTAGCAGTCGTAACCCCCCCATGAAAAATTTCTGGCTACGCCCCTGCGAACATTGTAAAATTTACCACTCTTTTCGAGGTATGTCTTTTGAAGAGGCATTAATTCCTAATGCCTCCATTGGTCAACCACGAGAAAGAACACATCTTTTATATATCTTCATCAGTCCACCGACTAAACGGTATTTGTAATACATTACAGACTATACCATTTACAGGAAACATAATGAAGGGGAATAAACAGAAAAGAAACTAACTATTATTATTATTAAAATTAACACAAGAAGAAATTCTAAAATTTTCAAAAGCCAGCAGTAAAAATCTCGTGTCAAAATCTCAAAGAAATAACGTGGTTTCCTTTTCCTACACAAATTTGTTCTTGGAAATGCACTCTGCTGCGTTTTCTCTCACTTGAAGAGGCGGACCATTTTCTGAGGGATCTCTTCACCTGACCTTCAAGAAAAGCTGTAAACCTGAATGAAGCGTCGGTGGTTACCATGGCAACCCAACTGGCAACTGCAGTGGAAGAGAAAATTTTTCATTAACACTTCACAACTCACTTTGACCAGACTGTTTGTCGAAACCCGCGTACCACGTGACTCTAACAATCAACCAATCGTGGCACAAGTCACTGAAACCCTCTCTTTGGCACTGACAAGGGAAGGGGGTTTGGCTTCACTGCTAGTATGATCGTGTTTTACCACATAGTCTTACGGCAATTGGGATTTCATGGGAATTTTAAGTGTACTCTAACAGAATAAATTCGAAAAAGGATCATTGCTTGCTTACGTTAAACAATATTTTGTTACTTACAAAACTTGGTGAAGAGGCACTTCACCTACTTCACCTGAAAAGCCGCCACTGATTTATTTATTCCCATATGACCTTCATGTATTTTCTCTAAAATTTCTTGTGGTAGTTTGTCTGGAACAATTATTCGAGCTCCTCTCATAAGTAATCAATTCTGTAAGGATATTTCGTATCGCAAAGGCCAGTAAGGTAGACATGATGGTTCTATTTTATTTTTCTCAGGCCATCCTTGTAAAGCATAGACCGTTAACATTTTGCATGTTGAATCTTGTTCTTGTTCTAATTTTAACTGAGAAAGTCTTTGTGGAGCTACAGGGACAAAGTCTGTAACCAAATTAACGAAAGCTTCAACTTCCTCTTCTAATTCAAGGTCGGGAATCTCTTCTTGGTGAGGTGCTCTTGATAATGCGTCCGCTGCACATAAATTCTTCCCTGGGGTGTGAAAAACGTCAAAAGAGTATCTCATCAATCTCATTTTGAATCTCTGAAGACGGGGAGTTAAATCATTCAGAGATTTTCTCATTAAGATAGGGACAAGAGGTTTGTGATCTGTTTCTAGAAGAAACCTGGTACCTATCAAGTAGTTACAAAACTTCTCACATGCCCATGTCAGCGCAAGAGCTTCTTTTTCTATTTGGGCGTAACGCTTTTCAGTTGGCGTTAATGTGCGCGATGCATAAGCGATTACTTTAACTGTAGAGTCTTCCTGTTTTTGGTGCAATATTGCTCCTAGACCATAGGAAGAAGCATCAGCCGTTGCGATAGATTGCTTGTTAGGGTCAAAAATTGCGAGTACCGGCTCGGATGACAAAATCTCTTTAAGTTTCATTAGTGCATTTTCTTGAGGTACATCCCAAACAAATTTATTCTTTGTCGATGAGAGGGAAATCAAAGGTGCTAACGTCTCTGAATATTTCGGTATGAATCGTGCTAAGTAATTAGCCATCCCAAGGAGTTGTTTCAGCTCAGTCTTATTTGTAGGACGTTTAAATTTTCTTATGGCTTCCATCTTGTCTTTGTCTGGATGTATTCCTGATTCATCAATAACATGTCCAAGGAATTTTATTGACTTGACAGAAAAACAACATTTTTGTTTGTTTAGGGTTATCCCAGTTTCTTTGATACGATTTAAAGTCATCTTTAAACGTTCATCGTGTTCTTCTTGAGTGGATCCCCAAATAAGGATGTCATCTATATGGCATACGATACCTCGAAGACCTGCGACATTCTGCGCTGAAAATGCTGTGTGTGCTCCCTGATACCATTAAACACCACAAAAAAGTTAAAGCTTGAGCAAACATTTATTTTAACAAAACATTAGAAGATACAAATACCTTGCACTGGACTTTAGTGCTTTCAAAAAACAAAAACTGAATACTGACGCATTAGCACAGTTCCTTATATATGTGCATTAACCAATAATAGATTGCCATGTCATCATCCAATCACAGGTTGCCATGTCATCCAATCAGAACAAGCCTAATGATATTTGCATAAACACTGAGCAGTGGGCTTAGTGGAACAATTAAATATAAAAAAAATTAATTATTGACAAGTGGTTGTTTATAAATAATAGGGGGTTATAAAATTACAATTAAAAAAGTTATGATTTAATATGACATTTAAAACTAGAAAGTTCAGTTGCAGTGAAGCAACAAAATACTAACTTTAGCTGAACTGTAACTTTAACTTGAAGTGGAACTTTAATGTATGCTTCAATAAGGGTTTGTTTACATCTTTGAGGAAGGCTTACTTATGCATTTTAAGTTGTAAATTAAGTTTTAAGGAATATAATTATGTTTTACTAGATTGATATTTGCTTTTAAAGATATTATTTGAAAATGAAATAAAGGTTTGGGAAACATAAAAGAAATGTGTTAACCAACATGCTCTGGAGCCGATGAAATTCCGAATGGCAAACGCAAAAAACAGAATCTTCCAAAGGGTGTTATGAAAGTAGTAAGATAAGACGATTCTTCGTCAAGTGGTATTTGCCAGAAACCAGAGTTGGCGTCTAATTTTGAAAACACCTTGGCTCCCGCCAAAAGAGATAAATTATATTCTGTAGTTGGTAACGGGTGCCATTCCCTTCGTATACTTCTATTAAGTACCGTCAAAGCTACACAAATCCTAACATTTCCATCTTTTTTTCTTACAACAACGGCTGGGGAACACCAGTCAGTTGGTTTTTCTACTGGTTGAATTACATTTAATTCCAGCATTCTTTTTATTTCTTCTCTTGTTTTCTCTAACAACGGTATAGGTATTCGTCGTGGAGAAGTAAGAGCATAAGGTTTCACATCATTGCTTAGTTCAATGTGGTAGTTACCTTTTAGTAAACCAAGGCCTTGAAACAGAGTAGGGAATTCCTGGATAGGATCAAAACTACTAATGCTACGCACACAATGACCTAGAATATTAGGACCTAATCCAAACACTTTTATGGCTGGTTTTCCTAATAAACATCGCTGAAGACCATCTATGATGTAAATTTCTTCCAAACAATTTTTGCCATTATATTCTATATTTTCAACCATCTTTCCCATAAGTTTCAGAGGTGATCTATCAGGACCAAAAATTAACTTGTTTGTGCGTTTAACTTCAGCTTTTTTCAACACTGTTTTTGCTACATGAGACGGAATTACAGTGTGATCCGCACCGCTATCAATCTTAAACTTGACTGATTTTCCTAATATTTTTATTGGTATAACCCAATCATCTACATCTTGTACATTTCCTACTAAACCTATGAAACCCGTTTCAAAATTAACTTCGTTAATTCGCTTAGTGGAAGATAAACAAACCTTCTCCCAGTGTCCTTTTTTCTTACATTTTCTGCAGAAAGAGTCCTGGGCAATGCTTTTTATCGTGTGGCGATTTTCCGCACCATTTACATTTTAAAGTGTTTACATTAACCTTATTACCACGAGAAGTCTTTTTATTTGAATTTTCCACAAGTTTCCTTTTGTGAACTAAAGCATTAATTGATGAATTGCTTACTAATACTGACTGTTGCCTTTTGATCGATTCCGATAAGTGAACTTTATCAATGGCTGTTTGCAAAGTAAGCTGAGGATCAAGCTGTAGTATTTCACTTAAAGCTTGGTCGCTAATACCAACAACTGTACGATCCCTTAACAATTCATCGTGAAGTGCACCATAATTACACTTATCCGCAAGTGCATATAATTCGGTAATAAATTCATTAACTGACTCCCCTTCTCTCTGTACCAGTCTGTTAAATTGCGCTCTTTCAAAAATAACATTTCTTTTAACGACAAAATACTCACTAAGCTTTTGTAATACAACCTGAAAGTTTTTCTTCTCGTCTTCTGTTATGACAAACGAGAGAAAAATATCTTCGGCCTTTTCACCCATGAAGTAGACAAGAGCATCAACTTGTTCCTCTTCTGACTTCGTATTCAAACCTGAAGCAGTTCGGAATCGGAGAAATCTCTGTTTCCACTTCGGCCACTCCGTTGGAGTTGAAAACTGGAATAATTCCGGTGGTGTTACTTGATAAGCAGTCATTTCCGTTTTTTTTCTTCTGAATTCAAGACTTCAAACTTTCGTAGAATTCAAACTTTTTAAATTATCATTTCAACCGCTGCCACCATGTGTTGTTACCCGTATTTTATTAACCTAAAAACCTGGAATGAGTTAAATAAAGAGCACTAGGAAACACTTTTAGAAAAACGGACACATTTAATACGCAACAACTTAAGTACCCATACAAGTAACATGAATATCTTCATAAGCATTAATATCCTGCTCGTGAAGCCGTTCTAAAAAACCGCTAGCTAAAGTTATAGTTGAGACTACAAATAACGTTGGCTCGTGTTATTTGCAGATTATGTCACAGCAACTATGCTTTTAGTGGTTTTCAAATGCCTTTTGAAATAAAGTTTTTGAAATCACCTTTTTTTTTACCTATTTCTATTAAAATGCTTCTTGATAATTTTATAAATATAACTTTAAATTTTAAAATACTTCATTTTTGCAATTTCTGAAACTTTACTTAGTAGGTTCCAAATCAGAAATCGGATCTCCTTACATAATTCAAATAAATAAATCCACTGGAAAGATTTTTTTTTTTTTTTACAATTTTACAAATCTAATCCTCTTTCCTTGTCTAATATTTATAAAGCTTTTGTCAAATGTCCTAAAAGCAAAGGAAAACTTGGTTATTGAACAATTTTTAGTTACTTTTTACTCAAATATAAAAACACATTCTGTTGATCTTATACAATTTTCAAGAATAGTTAATAGCAGGGAGTATAAAAATCAAAGATGAACAAATAATAATAATAATAAAAATGCATAATTAAGAAACACTTTCCAGCATATTTATATATCTCTTTATTCTTAAAAAAAAAAAAAAAAAGTAACAGCCACTGCTGCTACTGCCACTATCAGAAGCTTGTTCTGCTATCTCCTCCGAAACCATGGGGATTGAGTTTTGACAAAGGTGTCCATGAATTCAGAAAATTTTGTGGAAGCCGATAAGCTGACTTAAATTTTGAAATTTGAATTTTTTTAGAATATATTAATAAAAAACTGAAAAAATAAGCATAATGGTTGCCAGGTTTGGCAATTGGCAGCATAAAATCATTCATGCCTTTGCAACAAAGCAATTCCAAGTATGTAGAATCGTGTGAAATTGACGAACATGATGTAGGATTACACCAATTTTATGCATAGTTACAGGTACGATCTGGCAAAAAACTATATCTCCAAGCAGGGTGAATCTAAACCGCATTTTCCAAAATGTTAGCACCGAGTATCTTAAAAAATAATTAAAATGCAGATTATAGTAAATCCGATTAGGTTCAGCTTATTTGCTACCAGTAGAAAAATTTGGCAGCATTTTTAACTGCTATAATGGCATTAACTATGCTATTATAGCAGTTATAGTACAGTTGGGATGTTGTCAGCGTGGCGAGATGATGTATGTCATACTGCTAAATACGCCAATCTGCAAATGATTATGTATATGGATAACGATTCACCCAGTAACCTTACATGAGCAGTAATTATTGTTTGTGAGCATGTGTAAATCGGCAAATAACGAAAAGTCGCCATTTGTGGACTTTGAATTTTTAAGTTCCAAAGAACATTCATAACCAAGCAATGTATAGCTTGGTGCAGAGGCGTTGCCAAGGGGGGGTTAGGGGGGTCAACCCCCCCCCCCCCCCATGAGAAATTTTTTGCCATACAAAATGTATATACTTCACTACATTATCACACATATGTATACATATATATGAGTTGCAGTAGTCGTAACCCCCCCCATGAAAAATTTCTGGCTACGCCCCTGGCTTGGTGACATTCTATCTGATACAATCTTAGGGTTTTTTTATTTTGTAATTATGCCTTTTTTATGAATACACCTGGTTTGGGACCGAATGCATCATATGAAAAGCAAGCAGAGCCAGTCTAGGGGCCTTGGCCCCTAGAGTGTATATATATATATATATATATATACATATATGGTATATGTCTTTAAAAACAGTTTCAAAAACTGTGCTTAGATGTAAGTCTAAATATGAGTCACTGGTAAAATAAATACACTTTTAAAGAAAGATGGTTACTTTTTTCCCTATCTAAAGCATGCATGGGCCATGGGCTTGTTTTTCCTGAACTTGGTGTCTTTCTCTGTTTACCAAGTTGGCATATTGGCATTTAGCATAAAAGCCATATTGACACGGCCTTAACTTTTCTTCAAAATGGCTTTTTTGGCACTGTCTTTGGGGCACAGATCTTCAGGCCTTGACATATTGTTCTACACGACTGAAAGGGAAAATTTTGCCAAATGGTAGCTATTGGTGAAATTTTCCACTCAGAAGGCACTTTATTTGCATGATCGTATATTCTTTAGAATGCAGTCAGATATTTTTTTTTCTTTTCTTGATTTCCAAAATGTGAAGTGTAGATGTCTTTCATAAGTTAATACTGATTTTATAATAAAAAGATCATTTAAAAATAATGAAAAAGCAGCTATAAAGAACATGAATACTAAAGAAAAATTAAGCATAGCTTAGGCATGGTGTAAAGATAAGAGTTAAGTGTGTGAACCATTAACATATATAAGAGGAAGCTTATAGGCAGTGGCACATCCAGGAGAAGGCTAAGGACACTTTAGGAAAAGAAAGAAAGAAAGAAAAATAAAACATTGCTTTAGGGTATCATTTTGCTTCCTTGTACATTTTGTTTAGATCAAATATTTTGTAAAATATTTAACCTTGCTGCAATATGACTTAAATGATCTTGAAAAATTGTTATATTCAAATTTTTATTGCAATCATTCTTTTTATTCTTGTTAACAAATAACATTTATTTATTTACATATTTAATTTCTGCTAAACAAATTTAAATTTTAAATTACCTTTCTAAACTGCTTAGTGTGTACAATCATAATGTATATATCCTTCTTAAAACATGCCAACATCAGTAGCACATTGAAAAATCTCAATCGCTTTGTAAGGTACAATTATGTCTCACCCCTACATATTGCAGAATCTACATGGATGATCTTTTTCCTGCTGGTATTGATAAAGTTCTGTCTAGATGTATTGAGCTTTCACTGTTTCTAATGTTTATTAATATTTAAGTATTTGTTATGACAGAACAATTTTTTCTTACATTTAAAAAATATATCATTTAATGTATGTCCATTTTTATTCAACAGCAATTTGCTTAATTTTCACATGAATGTGTTCAGCTTGGAAACAGTATCAATTTTTGCATCCAGTCAAGTGCCTTTTTCAGTCCGGCCCTACCGTAGCAATATTTGTTCATAGTCTTCCTTGGGTGTTACCAAAAGGGATGCCATCACAAAATGAAACGTTTTCGCCGCCGTATGACACATACCTTCAGCACACAACGTATGAACAGTGACAGTGGCCTTTCAGATGTTGCTGAAGGCCTAAAAAAAAATGACACTTACAGAAATGGTAAGTATATAGATTTACCAGATAGATCCAGTTTACAGCCCATCCTAACAGAAAAAAAAAAAAAAAATCATTTGTTTTAAGTATCTTTCTATTCTCTCATGTCTTATACTTAAACTACCACAAAATTTGCATATATTATTGATATTTTTCATTTTATTGAAAATGATCTATATAGCATCTAATCACTGTTTTGCTGGAGCATACTGAAGAATTCCAGTTTATGGAGAATAACTGCTTGAAATGTGTTTCATTAGTCTAGGGTCAAAGTAGAAAAAAAAATTGGGTGCATTTTAAAGCCCCCTTCATAAAATTAGAATCCAATAAAACTGCAGTCATTGTCATTTTACTGAACATTTTAATCTGTTTTATTAATTATTTTAACAAAAAAGTGGACTTTTTTAAAAAATTGGTGTGAAAATTCTCAAAAATAAGTATTGAAATTTATAAAAATGGGACCGTGGAAAAAATTCCTGGATCGATCTCTGTTAGTGTTCAATTAGCAAAAGATACCCCCAATTTATAATAGAGATGACCAACCATTTAAGTTTCCTGGATCACATTAGAAGACAAATTACATTGGACCAGAGCCTTATTATTGCATGTGCAAATCGGGACTTTGCCCAGTGCCCCTGGCCCAAAAGGACCCCCCCCCCCAAGCCCATCTATTAAATTATTAAGTATTCTTTGTTCATTTCTTCACAATTTTATTCTAAAAATTTTTAAGAAAAAATATTGTATTAAAAAAAGACACCTCATTAAAAAAAAAAAAAAAAAGTTTTTACAGATACTGGTAAACATTAAACTTCCATTAGTGGACTCAAGTGTGTGACATGGGTACATAATTATCCGGTTAGCTTTAAGTCTTCACCTAGTCTAGTGTTCTCACCTAGTCCGAGATTTAGAAAAAATCTAAAATCTAGGACTATATGATGCTGTTCTCTGTTAAGTTCAGTGTTTCCATTATGGGAAAAAAATGGGTGAGAATTTCTCACCCTTCCCCCCAAAACTGAGTGAGATTTTTTCAAAAAAAGGTGAGACTTGTGAAATGCGAGAATTTTGTGCAGAATGAAACCGCTTCGTAGGGTGCGTGAATTTCTTGCAATGATAATTTTTTAATGCGATAAAAAGAAAAAAATGTGAGATTCTCGCACTGTATTGAAAACACTGAAGTTAGATCTGCTTGAAAATTTAAATACTTTTGTAATTATTGAGTATTCACAATTAACTAAATAATTAATCTTTTGTTACATATTTAATACCATGTTGTACTTATAGTGAATTTTTTTATAATAAATGAAAATACAATGCAGCTTTCATTAATCTTAATCCCCTCCTTTCCATGTAATGTATTAAATTAAGAGTAAGATAGGGAGACCCCAAATTTAACATTGCTCAGGGCCCCATATTCTCATAATCAGGCTCTGCATTAGACTACACAAAATATTTCTAATGCCAATTGCAACTGAATTACCAAAATAAGTGGAACCCACAGTTGTATAGATTGCATTAAAATATTTTGTTTGTTCAGATTTCACTGCACTAAAAATTTTCTTTGAATTTTACTCCTAGAAGAGAAAAGTATGAGTTGGGCTACATTAGCTCAAATAGCTAAGAGTGTACTCTACATAAGAAAATACCTACATTTTTTTTTTATTTTTTTTTTTTTACATGAATCAGTCATGTACTTGATTCACATGGTTGGCTGAAATACCCTTTCCACTTTCACATTCAAAGGAAGTAATTCAGTATCATAACTGCTAATATTACTAATTGTTAAAAAGGGTTAACATGAAGAAAATATAATTTTCTTTAAATAAATGTGCATTTGTTAAATTAAAAGTGCTTAAAAATCTCAATTTCAGGATCAATTTTGATTACTTGTAATAGACTTTCATCTCCTTTTCTTTTCCCTCTTTTTGAATGTACAAACTAAAGTCAGTGTTGGTTATAATTTTGAAAAATTCCTTGACAAAACTTGAATTAAAAAATATTTTTTTTAAATTAACTTTAGTGCATATTTTGTTTGCTGTTATTTTCAGGTATCAATAAAATCTTTTTTACTTGTTAAGCATTTTTCCAGATATAAGTGTTTTTACACACAAAATGTAATAACTATAAAGGCAGGGGGGGAAAATGTTTATTAATACCGATAATTTAATATGCTTGTGAAGGCTAATTTTTAAAAAATACATTAAATATTGTCAAAATTTGTAATAAATATCTACTTATAAAAATGGGAAATCACTGCTACAGTCAACTCTAAAATGTATACACTTTTTATCCACAATAATTTTTAGATGTAAACAGTGAAATTTATTACTAGGTTAACTAAGTAATCAGTTGCATTATAATATTGGAATTTCTTTATAGCAGTGAATGAATTTTAAATATAAGTAACCTTGTTGAAGAAACTTAAATTTTTTAAACTTTTTAAAGTTATTTTTGAAACTAAATTGTTTGCAGAAATAGTGCATATTGCAATATTTATGAATAGTAATAAGTTTGTCTTGATGATAATTTGTGAGTTTAAGTAAAAAGTATTTGATTTTTTAAAAGCAAACATTGACTGTTGTAGGGCATCATCAAATATACAAATGATTTTTATTATGAGCCTGATTATTTCACTGGTTTATAGGCTTTTATCCTAGAGGTTTTAAGTTTAAAGGCACACCTTTTTCTCATGTAGAACTGGTGGACTTTGTTATCCAGACACTTGGGAACACAAAAGGTGCCATCAAAATCAAGGTGTCACAATAACCAGAGTTACATTGAACAATATTGGGACTTAAAACTATCACATAAAATCAGGTGTCTGGACAGTGAGGTTTGAAAGTATAGCCCTTCTACAGAGAACAATAAATTATAAACATCCCACAATCATCCTTAGTAAAAACTGATGTTTAAAACTTGATATGTTATTTCTTTGGTCAAATTTTTTACAGTGAAAAAATTATATACAGTTATTTATTACAATTATCACATTTCATAGGTACACAAAAATTAAAAAATGCTTTGTTTCATTTTATTTATTATTTAGTAGTTACTGTCTTCTAAAGCTATACTAATTGTAATTGTACCTGAATTATCGGAATCATATCATGTATAAAAAGAAAATTAAAACCATTAAAATTTTAAGTATAAATTGCATAATGCTAACAGTAATAAGTAAGCAATGAAATAAAATAAAAATTCTGTATAATTCATTAAAAATAAGTGTTTGAACACAAATTATTTTAAAGAGGAAAAAATGGCAAGATTTGCCAGAATTTATTAAGCTATTCCTCCACATGTAGAAAAAAAAATATTTTGCATCATTGCTTGGTGGTTTCAATAGTGACTACATTAATAATATTTATCACTAAAAATACCCCAAAAGTATTTTACTACTGGTGACCACTAAATTTGAGTTTTAAGCTTTGGACATGTTTTCAGACCGTCTTGACTTTATTGTAAATATTAATAAATTTAAAGTATTTTTTCCATGACTTAAAGCAGTAATTACAGCATATAAACATTTTCTTACTTTTTAAAATCAGGTTCTTGCCAATTAGGATTACTGGCCAGAGCCAGCCGACGTTTGTCTTTCTCTACGTCCAAACTTTCAGATGCTTGTAGCAATAAATCACTTTGTGGTAAGTTGTTTTATTATTTTTTAAATAATTAATTTGTGTTTAGAGATTTATTTATAGATTGAAAAATGTAACAAAGTGGTCACAATATATAATAGCTTCGTGGAACTGTAAAATTTTGCAGACTTATAGAACTGAAACGAGATTTGTATTCTAGAATTCCCAGAGAAATTTAAAGTCAGATCTTAATATTTAAGAATAACTATAATAGCTTTCTAGATGAAGGTGTGATCAAGTTGATGCAATTAGATTATCCATTTTGAAGATTAGTTTTATCATAAAACATGCATATAAAAGCCGTATCAAAAAAGCCCTTAATCTCAAATATAAGTTAGCTGAATAAACAGAACCTTTATCTATCAGTAAACACAATAAAAATACCTTAATCCATATAACTTGCACTTTCTTTCATCGTTCATGACCATCATTAGAAGTCACACTGACACCAGCTCTCACTGCCTCTTCTTTTCTCCATTTTAGCAACATCTACCAACTTGTGTTGATCTGCGCTTGTGTCATTCGTTTGCTGCCTTATCTTCTTTATTTCAACAGCCTCCAATTTTAAACTAGCTTTTAATTTTATAGTTGGCTATTTTCTTAATATTATTACTTCCTTGTACGAAGTAAAAGGAAGTACTGTATGGAACCTGTTATCCGGAATGTTTGGGACTGGGGGTATTCTGGATAACTGGTTGCGGATTAACATAACATCTACTGATTTGATTGGTAGCATAAATGTTACTTTATTTTTGATTAGAATTAAACATTAATTGTTAATATACTAGAAAAATAATATAAAAAAACTAATAAGATCAAGAAAAATAATAATCATTGAGAGAGGAAGTAGTAAATATAGGATAACTTCTTAAAAACTGAGTCACACACTAAAAAAATTAAATAAAATACCTGACCAGATTGCTTGCTTTATAAATTCTAGCTGTAGTACTCAAAATAAAAAAAACAAAAACATAAGAAATAAAAAAAAAAGAAAAACTCATTTTTTGCTTTTCTTTCGGAAAAAATAGGAATTTAATTGATTGAAAAATAATTCTGGATAACTGGTTTCCGGATAAGAGGTTCCATACTGTAATGTAATCACAAAAAATTTCGGTATCCAGATTTTGACGAAAAAACCAATTTTGACTACCTTTAAATTACTTTTAAGAGTTTTTAAGACATCTCATCGAATGCATGTATTTGTGTTTATCTAAATGCATGCACAATTCATTTTGACCAATTTTTCTCTGACGTCTGCACATACGTACGTACGTACGCACATATGTAACTTGCATATCTCAAAAACTATTGGTCGTAGAATGTTAAAATTTTATATTTAAGATTGTTGTAACATCTAGTTGTGCGCCTCCCCTTTTGGTTCCAATCAACTGAATAGTTTATATAATGGGCCATCCGAAAGATTTTCCATACATTGCACTCTATGGTCAGAAATTTATTAAAGCGTATTTGAGAGGTATTAGGCTATTTCAAATGAACCAAAAGTGATATATGTTGTTAAGAACTTCAAAATGGATCTCTCCATCGGAAATAGTTTTTATCATTTATACTTTTTCTACAGGAACACTCAAAAAAATTTCAATACATTGCAGTCAATCGCAGTTTTAGAGACATTCAGCCATTTCAAGCACAATACCGTCGTCCTACCATGTAGTTAAATAATGGTCCGACAACGGTCATGTGCCTCCTTCAAAAATTATGCAAAAAGTCGCTGAGCTTGGCGGCTTTTGGTGTTTGTGTGCAGGGGTTGATACAAACGAAAATTGGGTCTGTTTTGCGGCTCCTTCACAAAAATATAATCAATTAAAATGGCCCTTCATTGGCATTTTATACACCGTTTTAATCTGTTTTACCACTCATTCTAACAAAGAAAGTGGCTTTTATTAAAAATTGGTATGAAACACAAACATAAGTGTTCACGTTCACAAAATTATGTATTGAAATTCACAAAAATGGGACCCTGGAAAAAATTTCTGGATCAACCCCTGGTGTATATGTATTTATTCTCATATCTCAAAAACTATTAGTCTTAGATTGTTGAAATTTCATATGTAAGATTGTTGTAACATCTAGTTGTGCATCTCGATTTTTGGTTCCAATCTACTAGACAGTTTATTTACTGGACCACCCAAAAGAATTTCAATATGTTAATGTCTGTGGACATCTTCAGTATATTATTACATCTTCAAAATGTCTGTAGTTAGTCATTGTTTGGTCCATGCCCAAAATCTCGCCATTTGTCATCAACTATGGCGAGTTTTGCCGAAATATCAGCAAATTTGACACCAAAAATAATTTTATATTTTGCATAACTGTAAGACTTTTTACTGTAGAATGTTGAAATTTCATATTTAGAACTATTGTAACATCTAACTGCATATCTCTTTTTTGATTGTAGTTGACTGGGTAATTTATTTACACGGTCACCCAAAACACTTTAAATACATTCCGTCTATGGATACCTTCAATTCATTAAAAGTCTATGATGAATCACTCTTTTGGCTATTGTCCAAAATCTTGCTAACTATCTCAAGCTTGTTGAGGGAATCAATTATTTGATTCTCTCAAAAAATTTCAAAATCAAGCCTTGCACCTCATTACTGGAGCTGTGAGATCCACCCCTATTGATTTCTTATTGTTATGCACAAATAACAGGCTTCTCAGTCTAGTTATCAAGAAACGTGCTCTGCTGTTATGGGAGAAAATTATTAGAACTTCTGGTCTGACCATGTGGGATCATATCTCTACTGATACTGATCATAATCTAAAGATTCACAGAGGCTTTGTTCTAGGAGTCATCGATTTGATCTCTCAACTTGACATCGAATTTTGAAATTAAAAATTTTTCTTACCCCGCTGCCCTATCGAAGCTAAAACATTTTTATCTGCCTTGACTTTATTCAAAATGTGTTAAAAGCAGAAGTCGTAAGATCTGCAGAAGACTTCTGAGACCTAAGGCTTATGAAACTTCGAATAATTGTTACCCTGTTACAAACTAGCTCAAGGTCCTTACCGATGGTTCCAGGATGGAAGATTATGCCAAAGCAGGAGCCAGTGTTTTTTGCAAGCTATTTTCTTATTACTCTCTTGTTGGTGCTCACATGTCAGCTTTTGACGGAAAAATTTTTGCAATCCGATTGGCCCTTCTTCAGCTACGCAACCGATTGGCATGTTTTTCTAAAGTGGTGATTCTCTCTGACTCAAGAACAGCTTTGCAGGCCATAGGCTCAGCTTGCCCATACTGTATGAAAGACATTGACGACTGCATCAATCTTTTGTCATATTTTATCTGATTGTAAAAAATCGGTTGTCTTGCAGTGGATCCTGGCCCACTGCATAATCGAAGAGAATGAGGCTGCTAGTGAAAAAAGGGGCAGGATTCTAGTGAAAAAAGGGGCATCTGTTTTACGGATAAATAGCCAGAAACTGCCCTACCAATCTTTTAAGACAATCATTAAAAGGTCACTAATGAGTTTCTTCTCTCTGGACGTTGCTGCTAGAAGTGGTCAAAAACCCTGGTACAATAATACTCAAGATATTCCTGAGTGGTCTCGTGCTAAATCGGTGACATTATTACGGCCATTTTCTGGCCACGATTGTCTCCCAAAACACCTACACAAAATTTACTTGGCTCTGGAGCCTGCTTGTTCCATGGGCGACTCTGAAGATTTTGAATTTCCCACCTTGTCTCCTGTCCTGTTCTACCTCCTGTGCAGAGCAGGACAGGAGCAATATTGGATTGCCAGACCTAAGTTGATGGACTAATCAATGTCTTTCCATCTTTGTGTTGTTTTTCCTTGTTTCTTTCCTTTTTTGTATAGACATCATTGTCCTATGTACTTGCCCATTAAAAAAAAAAATCAAGCTTGTCGCCTTTTGCCGAAGTACCACCCAATTAAGTGCCAAAAACAAATCTTTCTTCAAATTAAACTCAGCTTGCCGATATCTCAAATATTTGGCTAGAAATCGTTAAACCTTAGTATTATTGCAGCATTTTATCTCTTTCAAACAAAATAAGTTTAGATGAAGTGCACCAAAAATATTTTTGATGTAATAGACGTACAAGGAATTAATGTGGTGTCCACTTCAGATTTTTGAAATATGTTATGAGCAGGTGATTTGTGCCATTCTTGAAAAAGTTGTGCTAGGTTTTCCAATTTTATAATTATAATGTTCATTTGCTCCCTTTTCTCTGTATTTCTCTTTTGGTTACTCCACCAATATAGCAGCTAGAATTATTGTTTCATAATATATTAAGTTAATTTTATAAATTTCTCTTGTTTCTTTTTAGTTTATTTCATTTTTATTGGTTCTGGTTCTATTGAAAATATTTTTATTTGGTGTGATGAGGATATGGATTCCTTTTTTGGCAGCTGCATTGCAACTTTATTGGTGACTCCTCTACGATATGGTACTGCATTAATGAAATTTTGTTTTGTTTTTCATGCATTGGTTTTTGTATTAAGTTTTTTATTCTTTCTTTGTAGATTTTACCATTCCTTTGGGTAATTTGCTATTTCACCTTTATTGGCCTTTGATGAAATTAATTTCTTCTTTCAAAAGTGTTTGATTGGAACAAATTTTGATAGTTCTATTGACATAAGAATGAATGACAGTAATTTTATATTTGTCTGAGCTATTGGATTTGAAATTGACCAGTTGATTATTGTTAGTGGGTTTTCTGTAAATAGGGGCACCTATCTTATTTTACTTGCTTCTGATTATTTTTACATCAAGGTAATTAAGGATTTGATTGTTTTCTTTTTCATAGGTAAATTGTATGTTCTTATCTATTGCATTTATTTCTTCAAGTGGGTTTTCCAGATTGTTATTTTCAATTATTGCAAAAACGTCATCCACATATCTCCACCAAACTTTAACAGTTTTATTTACTTTTATGTATTCTTCAACTTTCTCATTTCCCATTCTGCAATAATACCTGAATTGGGAGATCCCATTGGGATGCCTTGTTTTTGTGTATAGAAATTTCTGTTGAATTGAAAATATGAGTTTACAAGGATTAGGTTGATGGTGCTATTGAGGGTATTTTCTATTTCTTCATTTTTATATGAAGAATCACTCATATAATCCTCTTTTTAAAATATCCAGACATCTAGTTCTAGATTTTGAAGCTGTCTCTTCAAGACTTTGTAAAATCAAAATTAGGAGAAGGTTCTTTAATGTTAGTATAATTTGTAGTTATGCCCCCACAGAGAACAAAACTGAAGAAAAGGAAACTTTCTATCAAAATTTAGGTAAATTATTATAAGTTTTCAAATTTTGACCAACTGAAGTATTACGAGCTGAGTGTTAAAAATTTATCAACTTCACAGTGGCCATGTTTACATGCACAAAAATGCTGGACTAGAACTTTCTCCAATTTCTACCCTGCTTCCCCTAAGTGGGGGAAGCATCGGCGCTCTTAATCTAGTCAACTTTTTATTGATGATTCTTAACAAGGTGATCAAATAAATCTTTTATTAAGATTTATTTTTATGCAAAATGTTTACTCAATCAAACAACGAATTCTCTTACCTGTTAGGTATATTTGAGTGATTGCTTTTGTTATTAAAAATCAAAAGGCCATTTACAATGGGTGATCAAATGAAAAGGTACGAAACGACGTAAAAACGTAACAGATAAATATTTGCATATTCCGCCATGGGAGAACATAGCGAGACATCGCGGGATGGGATCGGAGCATGCACAGGAGAGAGCAGAGGCTCTTATCAAAAGCGGCATCCAAATGTTGCAGCAGTCCATATTAGGACAGGATGGCGTTCGCGTTGCAAAATTCGACGATTGAGGAGCAGCCAGGTGTTATCTGATTTCTGACAGCAGAAGGTGAGAAACCGGTAACTATTCATCAAGAACAAAAGACCCGGGCTGCTCACGTAGTGTGTGGTTCTGCTCCATGATAATGCACGTCCACACGTCTCCAGAGGAACTGGTACACAACTCACATGGAACTGGCTAAGTTCAAGTGGGAGACGTTGGACCATCCGCCCTACAGTCCGGACATGTCACCCTGCAATTTCCATGTGTTTGGTCCACTGAAGAAACACCTGAAAGGGAAGCGCTCCAACTCGGACGACGTACTCAAGGAGGCTGTGACGAGCTGGGTCTCGTCACGGCCACAGGAATTCTGGGAACAAGGAACCCTGCGGCTTGTTCATCAGTGGGATCGTTGTGCTCAGGCCTATGATGTATATTTTGAATAAAGTCTACATTTGTACCCACCGTGTCGTTTCATACCTTTTCATTTGATCACCCCTTGTAAAAATATTTTAAAGAGATATTCTCATTAACTTATATATTTATAAATTGTGTTCATAAGATAAGTTAATTAATAAAGTTATGGTCAAACTAATTGACTCATTTACATTACATAGATTTATAATATGCTAATTAATATATTAATAAAGTTTGGTAATTAATTTATTAATTTTATTAATCAGTTTTGTAATGTAAAAAAGTTTATTTTTCAAAAATTAGAAGTGTTTTTGATCAGGATGTTTAGTGCCCTTTTTAACAAATACAATGCCTTTTTAAAATAATGATGCCCCCTTTTTTTTTCTTTTTTAAACTTTGCATTCCGCCCTTTTTCCCAGCTAGAATGAGCTCTGCACTAGAGGAATAGTTTTTTGAAATCTGGAGAATGCATAATAAATGCTTTCGGTTGGAATCAGAATGTCATTCAGAGATTTAAAAGTACCTCAAGTTCTTGTGAAAAAGCTCCCTAGTTAGCTTTTTAAGAATTTCATCTGATTTTAGTATCTTTAAATGTTTTTGAGAACACATTTTGAGCTGTGATAGTAGTCCCTGATATGATGATACGATGTCTCGATCCAGGATCATGTAGTATTTCTCTGCAGGTCCCATCAGCAATATTGAAAGAAATCAATGTCAGGTCTGGGTTTGTAGCATTTCCATGTTAATGAAGATATGTAGAAGTATCAGAATCAGTATCATTGGCCATCAAAACATTCAGACGCTGCACTCTCTTTTCTTGTGAAAGTTCACATGCGTTCCACTGCAGTATAGTCAATAAATCCTTAGAAGGCCAATTTTTCTTTGCAATATGTAAATTAGCCATGTTTTTGGAGAGCTCAGTGAAAGCCGTAGCAGATTTAGCGTTATCCAAGGTGCACCACAAGGAAGCCTTCTTCATTAGACCAAAAAATTATTATTTTTATACCCTCTTACTTCCTCAGAAGTTAACAGAATAAACCATTTAATGCATACTTCAGAATATTATATTAGCAAAGCAGCAATATGTACCTTTCTTTGTAATTTTAAGTATCATCTAGTGTCAAGTAATAAGTTTTTCCAAATTTGAAATTTCAAATGTTAGTTTATAGAATTTTTTTGATAAAACAATGTTCAAAGATGCTATGAAAAACATATTTTAAAAGAATGTGTCTTTTCTTAAACTTATTTTATAATTCAATTATATATACTAAATTCATTTTAACAGCACACACACACACAAAAATCTCCCAAAACATAGTAACTATATCTGAAAAAATTTGGCTGAAATATCCATTTTGTGAGTATCTCTGTCCAAAATATTTTGGTGAAAGATTAAAATGATTGATTTTAAACTATCGGTGGCTTTATTTACCTATTCAATACATAATGTATTATTTTCCAGTTGTTAAAATTGAAATCATCTGCTTCTTAAAAAATTTGAAATAAGTATTGTAAAACTGTTTTTTTACGAAACTAGGGGCCGAGGCCACTGGACTCGCTACGCTCGCTTTTCGTATAAGGCATTCAGCCCCTAATAAGGCTTATTCGTAAAAAAGACATAATTTATCAGACAAAACCCAAAGATTGGATCAGATAGAATGTTACTGAGCTGCAAATTGCTTGTTTCTTGCATGTTCATTCATATTAAACTTCATAAAAATTAAACTTCACACTACAGTGGACCCCCCCCCCCTTCCCATAACACAGTAGATATTTTGTTATAGGAATCCGTGTTCTACGGGTTCTGAGCTATACTCCACCTGGTGTGCGGACTTTGCATATAATCGCTGGAAAAATTATTTGCACTCCTCAGAAATACAATGATATTTAATGTTGCCATTCAAATGTTATATTAATTAGGAGCTAAAGCGTAATAAAATCAGAACATCTGTTTCAGCTGTATTTTTAATTAAGTAAAACCTTGCGTATTTGCCACCCATGGTGATTTTTCATAATTTGGCGACTTACGTATATGTATAGTTAATAATTAGCTCTAAGAAAACAGTACTTTATAAGTTTTCTTTGATAAAAACTACGGAACAGTTAGGATAGCTTGCCACCCATGGCGATTTACACATGCTCACAACCTATAATTACTGCTCATGTAAGGTTCTCAAAAAACCATTATCCATATTTTCATATACATAATCCTTTGCAGATAGGTGTATTTAGCACCATGAATTATATCATCTCACTGCGTTGGCAAATATCCCAAGTGTACTGTAACTGCTATAATGGCATAGTTAACGCTGCCAAATATGTCTACTTGTAGCAAATACTCCAGCTGGACGGAACCAGCTTTAAAATAATCTTGATTTTAATTATTTTTCATTTTCAAGATACTGGGTTCTAACATTCTGGAATGTGAAGTTACCATTTTACCAGATTAATCAAGATGGCACTTTTAAAATCATTTATAATTAGTTATTCTGTTTTGGAAATACGAATAGTCGCTTATTCTAAACTCCTGCTGTCTAAGCGAACTTACTATTTGAAAATTGTCAACTTTGTGTAATGCACTTTGAGTTATTTATTTCCATATACTGTTTAATTTGGTGTAATTGGACTTTGTTTGTGAATTTCACGCGATTCTACATACTTGGAATTGCTTTGTTGCAAAGGAATGAACGATTTTATGCCAAATCTGGCAACCATTATGTTTATTTTTTCCATTTTTTTATTGATATCTCCTAAAATAAGTCAATTTTCGAAATTTAAGTCAGCTTATCAGTTTCCTCGGAATTTTCCGAATACGTGGACATGTTTCTCAAAGTTCAAATCCCCACAGTTTAGGAGAAGATAGGCGAACAAGCTTTTGACAGCGGCCCTTACTTTTTTTTAGAATAGAGAGACACTAAACGATGTAGGATTAATGAAAGTTGTTGTTGAGATTAAAAATCATAACAATTTTTAACAAAGACTTCAAATGAAATACATTCATGAAGTGGGTAATTTTCTGTTTGTTGCCCACTTCAAAAACAACAAAATAAAGTACTCACACTACCTTCTGAAATTAAGAGAACACATTTTAAAATTGAAAATTAAAAAGCTGTACGACTCCATAAACATTAACATGTGCAAGCATATATGAAACTAAGAAAAATGGCTGCACACAATCATGTGCAATCAAACTATGAAAAAAAAAAAAAAAGAAGAAAGTAGGTCGTGCATAAACACAAAACCATGTTTCTATACATTCTCTTCACATATGACTGGGATCACGCACATAACATTTCTGTGTGAATACAAATGTTGTATTCCATCTCCACACATGGTTCAGAACTTAAGGGTTGCACTAGTACCAGAAATAAATATTTCCAACTTTCCCATGTGGGCAGGAAACGGAAAAGTACCATTAGTGAAATGGTAATTGCAATAATTACTGGAGAAAAAAATATTTTTTTTCTTTTCTCTCCCCCTCACCCCCCTTTCACAGAATAAAAATTTTAAAACACTCAAATTGTCTTTATACATGACTACAATATTTTTATCATCTACTTTTTACACTTATCCTAATGAAAAAAGATTAATAATGAAAAATGCATTGATAGAGAATATTTTTCCTTTGCAAAAAGTATAATATACATAATGCAAATTATTAACTGTTTTAGAATAAGAAATTCATTCGTAGAGTTAGTATGCTTTACTTTTATAAGTGTGAGAGTTTATTCTAATCCATGCTTATCATGTAAAACGGCAGTTCTACTAGTGACGCAGCCAGCACCAACCAACCAACCATAAAACTTCGCGGCACTTATATATACACCTAACTTTCCAATTTCTTTGTTGTTCTCTTCTGGATCTCGGAATTCGCTCTAACGAATTTTTTACAATTAATATATGATTTTAATCGGTGCCAAATTCGATGAGTGACATCGCCGGTTAAGCTAGGAAAACTCGTTTTTTTAATTTAATCCAGTTCAAAGAGGGAACTATTTAACCCGCATAAGGAAATACGGAAAATGATCTCGTTTTAAAGGCGGTAAACAAGACAGGGAGCAGGAATACAGTGCTGTAGATCTGTGACAAGATTTGTACAAGTTACCTTATAATCTAAATATTCGAAGTTTCGGACGGTTTTTCTCACGATGTAACGTAAATACGCTTCAGAAGCACTAAGAAAGTCAACTGCGCAAGACCCTTATTCTTAAACTGGTAGTTCATCTAAACGTTCTCTAAAAAAATGAAATTATCAACTGATAAAAAAACAAACATAGTATGAAGTTAGTTTTCTAAAAAGCGACATAAAACGAATTATAAACAATAATTTTTTGAGTAATTTTCTATTTTATTAATGATTATAGTCATTAATTAATTTAATCAACAATTTTGAGATGTATCATTAACTTAGTTAAAAACTTAGTGTATCACAATATAGTTAAAAATTTAACTTAGAGGTAGGTTTAAACTGAAAGCAAACATTGTATTAAAATAATAGAACGAGTAACTAGATTATCATTAATTAAGAACGAGATTATTAAATTAATAATTTTAATAAAACTTAACTTACGGTTATCGTTAAACTGAATGCAAATTAATGAATCACAATGCATTAAAACAATAGAACCAATAGTTATATTTGTTGTTGTTATTCTAGAATTACGGCCGATTAGCTACACGTAGGCTCTAAGCCGAGACGTGGGGTGCCCTCAGTGGAGGTCTTTCTAAGGGGTCCTAACCCGTATATACGCTGTTTTGGAGGAAACCACGTAAAACTCCGAACGATTAGGTCGGGGGACGCAACTTTGTTTCGAACCAGGCACCTTCCGTCTCCCAGTTCAGAGCGCTATGCGCTCGGCCACTGATGGGGCCCAATAGTTATATAATTATAGTAAAAAAGTTAACTTACATTTAGCATTAAACTGAATGCAAATTTATGAAATAAAATCAAAGATGGTGGCAGTTATACTAATCTGTACTCGACCCAAATTATAAATAGAAAATTACTCAAAAAATTATTGATTATAATCAGTATTATGTCTCTTATTATAAAATTCTGACAAAAATATGTCAATTTTCTGTTACATGTTACAAAAGAACTTGCTGTGACTTTTTAATCAAATACTCTGATACTGCATGAAAACAGGTTTGTATATTTATTTACATAACTTAGTGTCAAGCAAACTTCCGAAATTCGCCCTTGAAACTAATTTATTATCTTCTGACCATACCCTTAAAAAGTAATGATATCCCCATGCAAAAACCCTTAACTGGTTAAAAATTTGTGATGCAGCATTTTACTTTATAGCTCTATGAATTTTAAATATGGGTCTTAAAAATAATGATATCAAATTTTGAGTGACGCCCTGCTGGGAATTTTAAAGATTTGTTTTTAAATTCCATTACAGTTACTTTCATTTTATTGTCTAAAGAAGATTAACGCATTTAAGCAATGCTTTTAATTATGAAATACACTGTCAAATATATCACACTTTCACTGAGTCTATATATTGTATTCAAATGAATTTATTTCAATAATTTAATTTATCTTTTGCATCACGCTATCCAAAAGGGCAAGCAAAATTTTCATATACATTTCACTTAGTTTGGTTACTATGACACTAACTAAATATTTACGTAAATTTTACTTGCCCTTTTGGATAGCGTGACGCAAAAGATAAATTATTGAAATAAATTCATTTGAATGCATTATATAGACTCAGTGAAAGTGTGATATATTTGACAGTGTATTTCATAATTAAAAGCATTGCTTAAATGCGCAAATCTTCTTTAGAAAATAAAACAAAAGTAACTGTAATGTAATTTAAAAACAAATCTTTAAAATTCCCAGCAAGGCGTCACTCAAAATTTGATATCATTATTTTTAAGACCCATATTTAAAATTCATAGAGCTATAAAGTAAAATGCTGCATCACAAATTTTTAACCAGTTAAGGGTTTTTGCATGGGGATTTTTAAACAAAATACAGTAGAAGATCTTTATAATGCAAACCTCGAAACGCAGGGTTTTGCATTATATAGAATTTTGTGTTATATGGATCATTCACTTATATTATTAAACTTCCCTAATAAACATATTAAAATATAGCTGGAACACATAAATATAATGCTTAAAACTTTTTTAAATACAAATACTACTTTAAAAAACAAAAAAATGGAATTTATTTATTTACAGAAAAAATAAATGAATTGAAATTACCAAAAGCATTAAAGTTTATTTGTTAAACAATATATTAATTTTGATTTGTTTTAGAATTTGCCATTTCTCAACAAATAACTTTTCTTGCAGCCTTTGAACAGGTAATAATTTTATTTTGGTTACGCAGTCTTGTGTTTCTAGGAATTTAAACTATTGATCTCTTATGGAAATTTCTTCAGATTCTGAAAGTTTTTCAACTTTCTCTCCAGCATTTGATTCTGTTTCAGAATTGTTTTCCTCTTGTTTTGAAACAGAGGAAATTATTTCAGCACTGGTCAAATGATTAACAATTTGTGACTTATCATCAATTACCAAATATTCAAAATGTTTTCTTCATGCAGGTTTGCAGACTGAGTACTTTCCATTTTGTGCACAATGCATTAGTTCAGCAGTTTTCATTTTAACTAAAGATGGCTTAAATCCAGTTCCAAAATTCAGTTTTAAAATAGTGTTACATTGATAAACTCTCCCTCCCCTAGTTCTCATAGACTTTTTAAAAGTATTTTACTGTCAATATTGAGACATAAGGGCGGGGGCGTGTGCCCCCCCCCCAACTTTGTTTAGAAAACCATTCATTTTAAAACCTTTCTTCCTGCCAAACTTAAAGAAACATGGCTATTTTTACTTTAGAATATGCTATGTGCATTCTCCCACCCACACGCGCACACACACACAAAAAAAAAAAACTTTTAGTGGTGCTACGCGTATGATTTAGGAAGCCAAGTAACAGCATACGATTTAACATAAAACAAATCAATTTACAAAGAGAAATATAAAATTTATCCCCTAGGAAAGTAATTAAAAAAAAAAAAAAAAAAAAAAAAAAAAAAAAGCAGATTGTAGAAATTTCTTGTGATTTTCTCTGTTTACATCCGCAGTGTTAATGCGGTTTATGGAGAATTGCGGTATATCGATCTTCTACTGTAATTAAAAATTTATTTCTAAGTTATACAGGGTGACTGCTAATTCATGGTATAAATTTTGAGGGCTGGTACAGGACACTGTAACAATCGCATTTTGTATAGGAATGTATGGTCAAAAGTGAAGTGTCAAAGCACAAATGCAGGAGACAGAGGAGAAACGGAGTTAGTAGTTGCTTCCGTTGCCGGTAGATGGCCAGTCGGCATTAATTTGGGGAAGAGAGGCCATTCTTATTTCAGTTTTCATCCATGATGGAAGATTTTACGTTTGTTGAAAAGCAGACATGCATTACATGTATGGCTGTGCAAATGAAAATGGCAGAGCTGCGCTGTGAATGTATCGTGAGCAGTATCCTGACAGACGAATGCCCGATCACAGAATGTTTCAGAGATTACATTGTCATCTTTGTAAAACCAGTTCTTTTGCATTACCTGGTCCACGAACAACTGTACGTACTGCAAGAGTTGAGGAAAGAATTTTGCAAATCATGGCTGCTACACCCAAGTCAACTACAAGAGCTGTTGCACAGACTGTAGTGTGAATCAATACACTGTTTGGAGAGTGTTACACAGTAATCGTATACACCCTTTCCATTGTCAACTTGTACATACTTTGAAACCAGAAGACTATCTTCTGTGCAGGAATTTCTGCTAGTGGTTTCTGCAGCAATGTGCACCGCAGCCAAACTTTTTCACCCATGTGTTATTTACAGGTGAGGGGACTTTTACACGCGATGGTGTATTTAATGTGCAGAATTGCCATGTGTGGACAAATGAGAATCCTCACGCAATGCGACCACATGCGTTTCAAGAACGCTACAGTGTCAATGTGTGGGCTGGTATTGTAAATGACTTCTTGATTGGCCCATATCTACTGTCACTGTAACTCAATGGCCACAGTTATCTCATTTTCCTTCAACAAATTTTACCAGATCTGCTACAATATGTTCCAATTACCAATAGAAACTGCATGTGATTTCAGCATGATGGAGTGCCAGCTCACTTCACCCTAGATATTCGTCAGTACTTGAATGCAACATTTGGCATGCGATGGATTGGACGTGGTGGATCTATCTCATGATATAATGTCCCGGTCTAATGATTTGACGCCCCTCGATTTCTTTTTATGGGGACATTTGAAGAAGACGTTTATGCCACTCCAGTAGACTCCGATGACGATCTCGCTGCACAAGTCTCTGTTGCTTCTGCACGTATGCGTGAAATTCCTGGTATCTTTTAAAGTATTCATCAATCGCTGCACCAATGCTGACAAGCATGTATCAATGCTTTTAGACGCAATTTTGAACACGTATATTGTAAATTAATTTCTACTTGTAAACAAGGTTATGAAAATAAAACACTTTCCCTGTCATTTGCTCTTTCTTGTGTTTGTGATTCGATGCTTCACTTTTGAGCATAATTTGTTTTTTTTTCTGTGTTTGTGCTTCGATGCTTCACTTTTGAGCATAATTTGTTCTTTCCTGTGTTTGTGCTTAGTACGGGTTTTTTAGCTTTCTTTCAACAAAAGGCAAAGCAATTTATGGGACTTACATAAAAACCTTTATTACTCTAACATAAATCATACAATTCCAACGCCAGTTTTATCAGGCGTCCAAAACAAAACAGTCCCAACAAAATTTTATATAAAAACTAAATTAAATCTTTAGAATCCTCGCACCTCTCATTATTGTAATGTGCCCTCATTCTCAAGTACATATTTTATATTTCAGCTCGAATCAAATTTCCCAGTTTTATTACCATGGAGTTTGGTGCGTTCGTTAGTTCATCATCACATAATCCTTTGATAATATCGACGGAACTTTACTTGCTTTGACCATAATTTGTTCTTTCCTGTGTTTGTGCTTTGACGCTTCACTTTTGACCATACATTCCTATATAAAATGTGATTGTTACAATGTCCTATACCAGCCCTCAAAATTTGTACAATGAATTAGCAGTCACCCTGCATATAAGCATATAATTGCAATGAAAACTGATTTTTATTTAGTTAGGAATAGAATCGTAATCCCACAGGATTGAAACTGAGAAATAAATTGTTTTTATTACAATTTTATGCGAATTTCTCAATTATTAGTTGACCAAAATTTTTTGCATAATTATTTAGTTTATATAACAATACATGAGTCAATAATTACAAATTTTAATTTGAAGCTTTAATTTTTTTAGTTATCTTCTAATGGGAGTCTGGATCAAACATTGTAATCTAAATTTTACGCTAACTTCTCAGTCTCCAAATAAACTGAAATATTACTAACTTATCTCATAGCAAACAATCATGATTCAGTTATAAAAATTTTTCATTTTAGGTTTTAATTTTCTTAATTCACACTTTTAATGATTTTACTAAAATTAAACCAAGACTAGGAAACAATTCATTGGACCTGCTTGATTTTTTACGTTTTGTTTGCACCTAAGAAAATTACGGTAAGTAGGGGAAGTTGGGGTACAATGAAATATGTAGTCTAAAATCAATAGGATTTGTCACAGAAAGTTGAAACTCACACACCTATTATACAAATATATGTTCCAGTTACTCGTGTGATTTGGAGATAATCACATTTTTACAAGAGATTAGAAAATTATTGAATTTTCACTGTTGAAAGTAATTTTGTTACTAAAAGTAATTTTGTTTTACCACCTTCTTTTCATATGTATAATTATTTATTTTTCAAATATTGTGATCACTATTGTGTGGTCTTCATACTTTAAAAGCCAGAATTAAAAAAATAAATATTAGGAATTAGTAAAAATTCATTTGGTTTGTAGCCTCAATTTGGGGTACAATGAAACTCTTGTAGATGGGTCACAATGAAACATGTTTCATAGTAACCCGGGTGAATGCGTTCATTTAAGATGTTACTATTAAATATTTAAATTGAGATTAAATTAGTAAAAAAAAAAATTAGTAAATTTTGTTTCATTGTACTCCATGTCACTTAGAGACACTGGGTTTGTTTTATTAATTTTCTTTGGCAAATTGCAACATTCTTCTAAATATAAAGGGTAGGAAAGAAGGGGTTGTATAAAAATTAAATTTTGTATTTTAATATATATACAACCCCCAGTAAAAAAATGCCATATCTAAAAGCTCTTCTTTATTTGACGAACTTTTCTAATTGGAAGTATGTTTCGATCACTTACGATTTAAAAAATAATCGCCTTAACATCTATTTTGAATCACCCGGTATAAATAAAGAAATTTCTCCAGTAGTAGGGAGGAGAGTCTTAAACAAAAAATGAAACCTGGTACAAATGTAGCAGTTAATGTCAATCCCCAAAACAGAAAGTGCTTAAAAGTGCAGCATACGTCGCAGAATAATCACAGTCTTTGCAGAACATTTAATCTTTTAAAAAGAAGACATAAAGTGATACATTGTGCAGAATTATTAGAGAGAAATGCCCTTCATGCTATCTCATCTCTCTTCACTTTTCATATCTATTTTGCATTTTACCATGATCTGCGAGATTCGGACAAAATGCCCACAGAACATTTGCAACTGTTTGAAGACATGTTGCAGAACACTTAGTATAATTCTGCTCCTGGGACGTCAATTATTGCAGTGAACACAGAGCAAGTACAAATTATTTCCTCCCCCACTCTTGGAGATTTCGTAGATGGTTGTAACCTTATTTAGTAGTCTGGTGGGGCCTGAGAATAAGTACAAGTTCAAATCAAGACGATAAATCAAGGATGAGAATCTTCAGCAGATCCACTGCATTCCATGTTTTAGTTACTTTCTTCATTATACAGGGTGTCCCAAAAAGGTGGTAGCAGGCTTTAATTCGTATCTATTAGAGATAAGTGGGCAGTGTAAATTGAAAAAATGTTCAAAATAAGTCAGAATTAAGAAAAGTTCCTCTCGTTAATTTTCAAAAAGTTACACTTTTAAAATTGGTATTTACCCCTATACAAAACAATTTCCAATTAGTAAAATGTGCCCCATACATTAATGAGGTGACATACAAAATTTGAAAATTATACCTTAAGGGGACCAGGTAAGCAAATTCGGTCAAAAATTTGATTATTATTCTTTTATTGCATAAATACTTTAAACTATTATCTTTCTGACGATATATTACATTTGTTTATCTGAAAAATAGAAGTATTAGAAATTTTTATATTTCCTCAATGCACTTAATAGTTTATACGTATATGTGAAATCTTCAATACTGGTTTTCTCAAAACATGGATTTTACAGGTTCGTGTTTCTTTTTCTCAGTATGTATTAAACTTATGAACTCATTTTTTAATGACAGATATATCATTTTATTCCATACTTTAACATGGCGGCTTGTTAATTCATTTTAAGCAGCAAGATTCTATCAAAAATGGAAATTTAAAAGTGATTTTCAGTAAAATATTAATAATATATATCTATACTATTAAAATCTGTGCGCGTCTGTCTGTGTGTGTGTGTGTAGCATCATCTCCTCCTAAATGGCTGGGAGTTGAGTTTCGATCCAGGTGTCCACTTATTTGGAAAATTTCGAGAAAGAACCTCCGCTAATTTAAATTTCGAAATTCGAATTAGTTTAGGAGATATTGATTAAAAAACCCATCAAAACGCTAATTTTTGCTCTCCGCAATTCCGTGATTGTAACCTCTGTAGTCCAAAAAGTGAGAAATAAGCATCGAGGTTGCCATGTTTGGCTATTTTATTAAATTATTTAGACTCCTGCAGTAAAAATAAAAGAATAATGATTTTTTTCTGTTTACATTATTTACAAAGTTATTTTTTAATTAAAATATTGCGTCCATGTTAAATCAGAGCTGGAATTCAATGTTTATGTGTAAAAGAATAAGGGATTGAGAGATTTCCGAGACTAATATGTATATTTTTTAGTTTGGCCGAAAAAAAAATGGCTCATTTGGCGATTTTGAGAAAGTAGTAGGTTCTACCGATTTGCACAATTTTGGGCTTGGCTCAAATTACTGAGAGGGTAAGGAAATGGTATTTTTAATAACAAGTATAAGTTTTATTAGAATACGGCGCTATACTTCGATTTTTCATACAGAAATAATGCAGTTATTAACGCGATTTTAAACGATCTACAGAATTTTCGCCAAATTAAATAAACTGATTTAAATTGGAGGAATTCCGCCAAATTTCAGAAAATTGAAATTCTCTCACTTTGTACATGGTAGTTAACGGTGATTAAAACCCGTTATAGTTAATAATCTAAATAACTGCTACTAATCAATTAGATGCCTATTGGATTAAATTTTGGCGAGTGAACTATATAAATGATAGATAACTATTTCCCATTTTGATTGCTGTTAAATCAATGCTTCGAATGATTCCCTGAAAACAAAAAAATCTCGCAAAATGGTGTATGTTGGCATTTTGGCGATTGAAGTATTATACGTGTAATTAATAATTGGTTCTTATGTTTAAGCAGCGCTACGTTTCTTTTATTGGAAACTGTTAGAAACAGACGTAATTAATACTGTCTAATATATTTTTTGTTTTACGTATTGAAATGTGTGTTGATTCCTAATATAGTACATTTCTTAGGAAAGTAGGCGAAAAATATTCAAATGTAGTACAACACTGTTCGTATTATGAATTCCGTTCCACAATTGAGATGAGCCAATTTCACTAGCGTATGCATAAAAATTATTTTCTTTTTTAATTCCGCCAAACAGGGTATTGCGAATTAGCTTTAGTGTCAAGTTTAATTTGTGATTTGAGCTATTTGACATAGACTGGTGGCATTAATTACGCCAATATGGCAGTTCTAGCAAGGGAAACATAGATAACTTATTCCGTGTTCTATTATTAACATTGCTATAGTTTCCGTAGCAACAGAATCCATTGTTGCCACTTAAGTTGTTAAGTTTTAGAATTAAGTGAAACCACTCCTTCCTACAGCTTTTAAGACTCGAAAAAGTGAAAACGTATCTAATGTGAAACGTATCTAATGTAAGCAGGAGTAGCCAGAAATTTTTCATAAGAATGTCACGACTACTGCAACTCACACATAGTGTGTGTGATAAGGAAATGAAGAATATACATTTTGTATGGCAAAAAACTCCGCATGGGGGGGTTGTGACCCCCTATCCTCTCCTTGGCTACGCCACTGTAAGCAAGCATAAGTTGTCACGTAATGAAAAACCGTCGTAGAAGGCAAACACCGAAGTTGTTTTGGGGGTTATACAGAATTAAAAATTTTACTTTTAGTAAAGTTTACTTTTGATGCAGTTCGGGATATTTGGTTTTAATACATTTCGGCCACCAAGGTGAGATGAAAGAAATATTAGTAAATATGGCAACCGATAATTCTCTAACTATTGAATTTGACATTATGCAACTACAGTAGATTCCCTAACACGGTAGATACGCTCCGTGTTATAGGAATCCGTGTTGTACGGGACCTGCGATATACCCCACCTGGAGTGCGGACTGCTAATCGCGGCAAAACTTATTTGCGCTCCGTAACAATACAATGATGTTTGGTGTTGCCATTCAAAAGGTATGTTAATTACAAGAGCTAAAGCCTCATAATATCAGAACATATGTCTCATTTTACCGTGCTGTACAAGTCCCTTTTAACGTGTTACACGAAAACGATCCTAATGTTTTCGCCGTGTTCTAAGAATTCCTGTTGTAGACCCATGTTATAAAGGGATCAACTGTAATCTGTAAAAAATGAAATATGAAATTAGTTATTTATATATATTGCGAATTGACAGCGAGATCAACGTCAGTTTTATGTAACAAGTGTGATACTGCATTAAGAGTTCAATAAGGGTAATAAGCTTTTTCTCAGAAGTTACATCACGAACGTTTTCATTTACAAAAGCGACATGATTTTCACCGGAGCAGGGTGCATTTTTGGCTTTTAAACGTAAATGACGCATCCATTGTTTCATGTATAGGTTTTGTTAATTTAGGTGAAATTCAATAAAGTCCTCGGCAAAATAACTGCGCTAATGCATTGTCCACGCTTTTCGAAATGCAAGATAAAATTGTTGCCAACATCATTTAATGTTATTTATGTGGTATATATTAATGCTATAAAAATTATATGATGTAGAAATCAGGCATTTTTCAAAAGAGAAACGCGTTTTGAAAGCATACCGTAAAGTTCTTTATTTTTTGATCGCCAGTCACATTGACGTAGTTTTTGTGTCATGTTGCAATCGTCTAAAATTTGCACTCCTGACGTCAACTTTTAGTCAGCGTCTCAAAACGTGAAAAAATACTTGATAGTCACGATTCAAGTATTTTTTCACGTTTTGAGATTCCGCATTACTGGGTTTAATTCGAATTATATATGTGTTAGGAAAATATGCGTTTCCCACCGTGCGGAGAACGGGCACGCAACTAGTATCTTCTATACTATTAAAATCTGTGCGCGTCTGTCTGTCTGTGTGTAGCATCATCTCCTCCGAAACCGCTGGGAGTTGAGTTTCGACCGAGGTATCCACGAATTCGAAAAGTTTCGAGAAAGAAACTCTGCTAATTTAAATTTCAAATTTCGAATTAGTTTAGGAGATATTGATAAAAAAAACCCGTCAAACGCTAATTTTTGCTCTTCGCAATTCCACGATTGTAACCCCTGTAGTGAAAATGGGAGAAAAAAGCATCGAGGTTGCCATGTTTGGCTATTTTATTAAATTATTTATTTTCCTGCAGTAAAAATAAGAGACTAATTTTTTTTCTGTTTAGATTATTTACAAAGTTATTTTTTAATTAAAGTATTGCGTGCATATGAAATCGGAGCAGGAATTCAATGCTTTTATGTGTAAAAGAATAAGGGATTGGGAGATTTCCGAGACTAATATGCATATTTTTTAGTTTGGGGGGAAAAAAATGTCTGATTTGGTGATTTTGAGAAAGTAGTAGATTCTACCGATTTGCACAGTTTTGGGCTTGGCGCAATTTGCTGCGAGCAAACTGAAATAGGTTTAGGTTTGTGTGTGTAGGTTTTATTAAAATACAGCATTAAACTTTAATTTTCCATGCAGAAATAGTGCAATTATTAAGGCGATTTTAAGCGACCGATCTTCGGAATTTTCCCCCAAATTAAGTAAATTGATTTACCTTGGGGAATGCCGCCAAATTTCAAAAGAAATGAAATTCTCGCATTCAGTAAATTGGAATAAATTAAACACGTTATAGTTGGTAATTTAAAATACTGCTGTGCTACTTTTCAAATACATGCCTGCATTAATTTTTGGCGATGGAACCATACACAAATAACTGTTTCCCATTTTGATTGCTGTTAACGGTGTTATTCGAAAAAATCATGTGATTTTGGTACATAATTACAAATAAACTAATGATGCCAGGCACTTCAAAATTTTGAAACTGTTTCTTTACAAGCTGTATTACATACTGCGAAGACCGGCCAAACTGTATCAGTTTCAATACTTTTAGAAAAAATTCTTAAAAATCGGAAATTTTCGCAAAGCGTTCGAAAAATCTTGCAGCTCAGATCCATGTTTAAGAATTTTTTCTGAAAATTTCACAAAAGCCATAGTGTTTTCGCTTATCGTAGTGTGTAAAACAGCTTATGAAGAACCATCTGGAATTTTTTGGAGACCATGGTGCTATTAGTTTATTTCAATTTGTGTACCAAGACTAAAAACAGAGTTCTTTTTTTTTCGAAGAACAGCCTTAAATCAGTGCTTAGAATCATTCTCTGAAAGAAAAAAAATCTCGCAAAATGGCGTATGCAGATTCCTTCTTTAGTACCTTTCTTAGAAAAGTTGGCGATAAATATTCAAATGTAGTATAACTCCATGTTTAATAGCATGTGTTTTTTGCGTTTGTATTGCTAATTCTGTGGCACGATTGAGATGAGCCAATGTTACGAGCGGATGGATAGATAATTTTTTTTTAACCCCGCCAAACAAGGTATAGTAAAATAGGAATTCTGTATAAATACGAAAGTCTTTGGAGATGAACGAGAATGCCTATAAATTATTGCATTTACTGTGAAGTGAAATTTAGGATTCATTTTGGCTATTTGCCATCGACTATAGGCGTTAATTATGCCAATATAGCAGTTCTAGTCGGGGGGGGGGGTGAATATATCGTGAATTCCCCCCCCCCGAAATTTTTGGATTAGTGATGAAATTCCGTCTTCTTATACACATATAAGTTCATATCTCCCCCCCCCCCCTTGTTGCCACTCAAGCTGTTAAATTTAACAATTAAGTGAAAACACTCATTTCTACAGCTCTTGACTCGAAAAATGAAAACGCATTGGATATGACACAATTAGAACATTATCACAATCACAACGTCAATAACGCGAACCTGTAACTTGGGTTATTTTTAACTAAATTCATTTTCAAGGTCTTTAAGAAATCCTGTGTACTATGACAAAGCCTCATTAGTTTGCCCGATTAGTTTGCAAGAAAATTGATTAATCAGTATAAACTGAAGCAATGAAACTTTGTAAGCGTTTTTCTTGAAACAAGGAAAATGCAGATTGACGTCTTTGGTGTAGAAGTGGCGATAGGGAGAACTACTTAATTCAGTAATGTTAATGGGGAATGAAAATTTAATATGCACAAGGACCCAAAAATCAAGAGAGTATGAAAAGTCAGGAATATGAAATGAAAATCAAAAATAAATCAAATAATAAGAGATATAAGTAATAATCTTACGAGAATGACATTGCAATCATGTGTACAACAAAGGTCCCAATTGCTTATAATATTCCCCTAGCAATGACTTAGTCCGACCAGTGGCCGAGTGCTTAGCTCTCTGAACTCAGAGACGGAAGGTTTCTGGTTCAAAACAGGTCGCGTCCGCCGACCTAACCGTTCGGAGTTTTCCTGTATTCCGTTCGAAAAATAAAACTGTACTCGTAACATGCATATGTTAGGAAACATATATGACTGGTTTCCTGCAAAACGTAGCGTAAATACCGGTTAGGACCCCTTAGAAAGACCCCTACGGAGGACACCCCCACCCCTTGACCTGGATCCCATGTGTGGAGACTAGAAGCAGGATAGTCTCCAGATTCGTAGAAAGTTCAATTTAACGCCCAGCGTCGTGTGCAACTTATATAGAAGCAGTTCTACGATACCGGTTCCATCGAGAAAAAGCCTAGGCAAGGTCATCTAAGAGAAGCTGCTTCTTTTTTTATCCCAGTGACACTGACGTAGTTTTTGTGCCATCATGTTGCCGTCACCTCAGATTTGCACTCATGACGTCAACGTTTCATCACGATTTAAGTAATTTTTTACTTTTATAGATTCCGCATCAATGGGCTTAATTCGAATTATATGTATAAGGAAAATGTTCTTTTCCTACCGTGCGGAGAACGGGTAAGCAGCTAGTCTTCTATACTATTAAAATCTGTGCGCGTCTGTCTGTCTGTGTGTAGCATCATCTCCTCCGAAACCGCTGGGAGTTGAGTTTCGATCGAGGTGTCCACTTATTCGAAAAATTCCGAGAAAGAACCTCTGCTAATTTAAATTTCAAAATTCGAATTAGTTTAGGAGATATTGATAAAAAAAACCCGTCAAACGCTAATTTTTGCTCTCCGCATCTCCGCGATTGTAACCCCTGTAGTGAAATTGGGAGAAAAAAGCATCGAGGTTGCCATGTTTGGCTATTTTATTAAATTATTTATTTTCCTGCAGTAAAAATAAGAGACTAATTTTTTTTCTGTTTAGATTATTTACAAAGTTATTTTTTAATTAAAGTATTGCGTGCATATGAAATCAGAGCAGGAATTCAATGCTTTTATGTGTAAAAGAATAAGGGATTGGGAGATTTCCGAGACTAATATGCATATTTTTTAGTTTGGGGGGAAAAAAATGTCTGATTTGGTGATTTTGAGAAAGTCGTAGATTCTACCGATTTGCACAGTTTTGGGCTTGGCGCAATTTGCTGCGAGCAAACCGAAATAAGTTTAGGTTTGTGTGTGTAGGTTTTATTAAAATACAGCATTAAACTTTAATTTTCCATGCAGAAATAGTGCAATTATTAAGGCGATTTTAAGCGATCGATCTTCGGAATTTTTCCCCAAATTAAGTAAATTGATTTACCTTGGGGAATGCCGCCAAATTTCAAAAGAAATGAAATTCTCGCATTCAGTAAATTGGAATAAATTAAACACGTTATAGTTGGTAATTTAAAATACTGCTGTGCTACTTTTCAAATAGATGCCTGCATTAATTTTTGGCGATGGAACCATACACAAATAACTGTTTCCCATTTTGATTGCTGTTAATGGTGTTATTCGAAAAAATAATGTGATTTTGGTACATAATTACAAATAAACTAATGATGCCAGGCACTTCAAAATTTTGAAACTGTTTCTTTACAAGCTGTATTACATACTGCGAAGACCGGCCAAACTGTATCAGTTTCAATACTTTTAGAAAAAATTCTTAAAAATCGGAAATTTTCGCAAAGCGTGTCACTCTTCGAAAAATCTTGCAGCTCAGATCCATGTTTAAGAATTTTTTCTGAAAATTTCACAAAAGCCATAGTGTTTTCGCTTATCGTAGTGTGTAAAACAGCTTATGAAGAACCATCTGGAATTTTTTGGAGACCATGGTGCTATTAGTTTATTTCAATTTGTGTACCAAGACTAAAAACAGAGTTCTTTTTTTTCGAAGAACAGCCTTAAATCAGTGCTTAGAATCATTCTCTGAAAGAAAAAAAATCTCGCAAAATGGCGTATGCAGATTCCTTCTTTAGTACCTTCCTTAGAAAAGTTGGCGATAAATATTCAAATGTAGTATAACTCCATGTTTAATAGCATGTGTTTTTTGCGTTTGTATTGCTAATTCTGTGGCACGATTGAGATGAGCCAATGTTACGAGCGGATGGATAGATAATTTTTTTTTTAACCCCGCCAAACAAGGTATAGTAAAATAGGAATTCTGTATAAATACGAAAGTCTTTGGAGATGAACGAGAATGCCTATAAATTATTGCATTTACTGTGAAGTGATTCATTTTGGCTATTTGCCATCGACTATAGGCGTTAATGATGCCAATATAGCAGTTCTAGTCGGGGGGGGGGGAGAATATATCGGGAATTCCCCCCCCCCCCCCGAAATTTTTGGATTAGTGATGAAATTCCGTCTTATACACATATAAGTTCATATCTCCCCCCCCCCCCTTGTTGCCACTCAAGCTGTTAAATTTAACAATTAAGTGAAAACACTCATTTCTACAGCTCTTGACTCGAAAAATGAAAACGCATTGGATATGACACAATTAGAACATTATCACAATCACAACGTCAATAACGCGAACCTGTAACTTGGGTTATTTTTAACTAAATTCATTTTCAAGGTCTTTAAGAAATCCTGTGTACTATGACAAAGCCTCATTAGTTTGCCCGATTAGTTTGCAAGAAAATTGATTAATCAGTATAAACTGAAGCAATGAAACTTTGTAAGCGTTTTTCTTGAAACAAGGAAAATGCAGATTGACGTCTTTGGTGTAGAAGTGGCGATAGGGAGAACTACTTAATTCAGTAATGTTAATGGGGAATGAAAATTTAATATGCACAAGGACCCAAAAATCAAGAGAGTATGAAAAGTCAGGAATATGAAATGAAAATCAAAAATAAATCAAATAATAAGAGATATCATTAATAATCTTACGAGAATGACATTGCAATCATGTGTACAACAAAGGTCCCAATTGCTTATAATATTCCCCTAGCAATGACTTAGTCCGACCAGTGGCCGAGTGCTTAGCTCTCTGAACTCAGAGACGGAAGGTTTCTGGTTCAAAACAGGTCGCGTCCGCCGACCTAACCGTTCGGAGTTTTCCTGTATTCCGTTCGAAAAATAAAACTGTACTCGTAACATGCATATGTTAGGAAACATATATGACTGGTTTCCTGCAAAACGTAGCGTAAATACCGGTTAGGACCCCTTAGAAAGACCCCTACGGAGGACACCCCCACCCCTTGACCTGGATCCCATGTGTGGAGACTAGAACAGGGTGTCGACAGATCAGGGAAATCATGGAAAAATCAGGGTACTTTATCGATCTGAAAAAATCATGGAAATATCAGGGAATTTTGCAAAAATATTTAAAAATCAGGGAACTTAAGTTTTTGCCTCGTGAACTAGATCATTTTTAATTGTCAATCTGATGCGCGGCTCCATTCTGGATCACAAGATATTCAACTGATGCACACGCATTACGAATTCAAAACCAGATTACAGATCATATGAGAACATAGAAATAGGAATCCGAGACTCAAGTGATGTAGGCACTATCACTATACGAATCCGAAAAAGCGCATGTATTCGGACTCGTTCTAAGATGCGGATCATACAAGAAACCGGATATGCGAATCATATCGGCATGTGAATCAATTTCGCATGTGAATTGCTTCCTGAATAGTCATGGGTAAAATGAATGGTTAAAGATGATTTAGACTTCTACTGCACCGTTGTGTTTTTTAGTGATGGGACATTTGAGTGATGCCTGCTAAGCTCCCCTGCAAGACGATTTTTTTTATAGATAGTGCTCATTTTTAAGACTTTTTACATATTTTTTAAAATTTCAAACGGTACATTGATTGAAATAAAATAAGTTGACTAGGTGGCCAGTTTATTTTGATCAGTCATCCTTACGCTTAAAATTGAACACTATCTTTACAAAACGAGGAAAATTTCTGCTACATATTGTCTTTTAGTGTTCAACTAAATTTTATGTTTGGATTTATGAAACTGGGCTACAATTTTATTAAGCATTTTTGTGGTTTTCTATTATTTATTTCCGTATATGAAGCATTCACCTGTTCGTGCATGATACACAATGATGATTTACATGAAAGATTAAGGTATGTTATGTATATAATTAGTTCTGGAAATTTGATAAAGATAGTCAGGGAAATCAGGGAAAAATCAGGGAACTTTTTTTTCTCAATTTCTGTAGCCACCCTGTAGAAGCAGGATAGTCTCCAGATTCGTAGAAAGTTCAATTTAACGCCCAGCGTCGTGTGCAACTTATATAGAAGCAGTTCTACGATACCGGTTCCATCGAGAAAAAGCCTAGGCAAGGTCATCTAAGAGAAGCTGCTTCTTTTTTTATCCCAGTGACACTGACGTAGTTTTTGTGCCATCATGTTGCCGTCACCTCAGATTTGCACTCATGACGTCAACGTTTCATCACGATTTAAGTAATTTTTTACTTTTATAGATTCCGCATCAATGGGCTTAATTCGAATTATATGTATAAAGAAAAGGTTCTTTTCCTACCGTGCGGAGAACGGGTAAGCAGCTAGTCTTCTATAGTATTAAAATCTGTGCGCGTCTGTCTGTCTGTGTGTAGCATCATCTCCTCCAAAACCGCTGGGAGTTGAGTTTCGATCGAGGTGTCCACTTATTCGAAAAATTCCGAGGAAGGTCTTCCGTTAATTTAAATTTCGAAATTCGAATTAGTTTAGGAGATTGATAAAAAACCCCGTCAAAAACACTAATTTTTGCTCTCCGCATCTCCGCGATTGTAACCCCTGTAGTGAAAATGTGAGAAATAAGCATCGAGGATGCCATGTTTGGCGAATTTATTAAATGATTTATACTCTTCCATTAAAAATAAAGGAATAATAATTTTTTCTGTTTCGAATATTTGCTAGGTTATTTTTTAATTAAAATATCGTCTGCGTGGGAAATCAGAGCAGGAATTAAATATTTTTTATGCGCAAAAGAAAAAGGATTTGTAAATTTCAGAGACTAAAGTGTATAACCTTATAATTTGGCGAAAAAAAAATGGCTTATATGGCAATTTTGAGAAAGCGAATTCTAGTGGTTTGTACAATTTTAGGCTTGGCGCAATTTACTGAGAGCGTAAAGAAATAGTATTTTTAAAAACAAGTGTAGGTTTTACTAGAATTTAGCCTGAAATTTTTATTTTCTGTTCAGAAATAATGCAGTTATTAAGGCGATTTTAAATGATTTTCATCAAGTTAAATAAATTGATTTAAGTTAGGGAAACCCCGCAAAATTTCAGAAAATTAAACTTTTTCATTTGTATTGCTAATTCTATGCCCCGATTGATATGAGTTGGTGTTACGAGCGTATGAATAGATAATATTTTCTAATCCCGAAGAACAAGGTGTAACAAAATAGGAAGTCTTTATAAATACGAATGCTGTTTGAGATGAATGAGAATATTTTTTAAACCCAGTTAGACTAGCTGGTAATGCCTTAAATTATTGCATTTATTGTCAAGTTTAATGTGTGATTCATTTTGGATATTTGCCATCGACTGCCGACGTTAATTACTCCAAAATTGCAGTTCTAGCAAAGTAAACATAAATAAATAATTTCATATTGTTACGAATTTTCGGGGCAACCCGCTGCTCTGGGGCTTAAAATGGTTTAAAATTCGTATTCTACGCTTCAAATAGATAAATTTTGCTTTTTGTTGCATCAAAATCGGCCAATTAGAAGAGATACGGAGGTTTCGCTTTCCCATATGTTTTTCTATGGGCTTCTAGAAATCTCGAGAAATATTAGTCCTAGAGCTTAGATCTCTTCACATTTGAGGACTTATTTTTGGCGCCAAATTTGGCGATATTTCGCCAAAAGTCGCCAAGCTTGGCGACTTTTTGGTCATTTGGCGCGTTTTTTCCCAATGGGGCCTGGAAGTTGTTTTTCCTGCATTAAAAACGCATAATAACCTAACATTTCTCTTCTATGACGTAATCAAAATTCACGCTTTATGTAGAACCCTCGAGAAATTGACTTTTCTGGAAACCTCTTGTACCTCCTGCATCGGCTATTTATAGAAGCGGGCATCGCCCCGAAGCGAGTCAGTTGCGAGTTGAACATTCAATGTGGGAAGAGCTCTGAGTACGCTTGTTTTGTGTGAACTGATAGTGCTATAGAAGCTGTGTTTTAGCTTGCTTTGTGAAGCTGTTTTTTAAAGTGCTGTGTGTAAATTCTTCATTGCTGTGTCTTAAGGGATAGTGTGCTATATCCCTTGAATATTTCCACGGAATTTTAGCCTGTAAAAGTGACTTATTTTGTGTGAGAAATACAGCATTTGTGAGAGCTTCTGATCCAAGCGGATTGTTAAAAGCACGTTACTGCTAGATTGTGCTTGTGAATTGTGTGCAGCTGATTGTTCTACGAAGTTCTAGAAGAAATAAAGTTTGTGTTCCATCCTGACAAGTGACTTTTTACTTGAACTTTTTACACCACTGGACTTTAGAACGACGAACCCCAGGAGTAGCAGAGTAATTCCGCAACATTTGGTGTCAGAATCGGGGTTCTAAAGAAAGACTTTAATTTTCCAGTTTATGGTTTTGACTTGACAAAAAAATGGAAGAACAACTTCAAAAGCTCATGAATATGATGCAAGAAATGAAAGCCGGACAAGACGAGATGAAATTTGGACAAGAACAGATGAAGGCGGACTTAGAGAAGAAAATTGAAGCAGGACAGACCGATTTAGAAAAGAAAATTGAAGCCGGACAAGAAGGAATGAAATTGGGATTGGAGAAAATGGAGACTGCTTTGGGAAAATTAGAGAAATTCGAAAAGAGTGCAGGAAAATCAAGAGATAATGGAGAAAAGAATGTCGCTCATAGAAGAAACTCAAACGAAATATGAACAAAGAATTGAAGGAAAAATAGAAGAAAATGTTAAGGAATTGCAGCAAGATATTTGCAGAATGCGGGAAGAATTTAAGAATAAAATTGAGGAGAAACTGGACTGGAAAGAAAATATAGTTTCGAAAATACATGAAGAATGTGAAGCTAAAATTAAAGAAAAATTGGACTCTCTCGTAAAGCTGGGAAAGTTACCCGAAAACATCGGGTTATCTTCACACCGCCCAGCAGTGAAACTTACTGCCTATGACGGAAAGACTCCCTGGGAAGCTTACAAGACCCAATTTTCAATCGTCGCCAGAGCCAATGGTTAGAGCGAGTCCGAGAAAGCTAATCAACTGGCCGCTTCCCTTAGCGGAGATGCAATTAATGTATTGCAAACTATCGGAGCGACGAAGATAGGAGATTTTGACGCCCTTGCCAGTGCCTTGGAGATGAAATTCGGAGAGAAGTGCCAGAAAGAATATAGTAGAATCCAACTTAAGTCAAGGATGCAGAGATCTGGCGAGACCCTTCAAGAGCTGGCTTCGGACATAGATAGGCTTTGTCATCTAGCTTACATGGACCACCTTGATAATGTCCGAGAAGAAATGGCGGTGCGTCATTTTATTGAAGCCATCCGTGATCCAGAAACCCAAAAGTCACTTATGTTGGAAGATTATCAGGATTTGAAGTCTGCTCTGGTGTTCGCAATGAAGCTAGAGGCAGCCCAGAGGGCCGTGAGAAAAGATCGGCATGCTGTTAGAGCGGTCACGGTCCAAGAGGAAGCTGACAAAGACACAGAGGGCGTCGACAACAGGTTGAAGAGAATTGAAGATCTCATAGAGCGAAAATTAAGATCCGATAGAACGAGAGATGACCGAAAGAAAGTGAAATGCTGGAAGTGTGGCGTCGAAGGCCATGTACAAAAGCATTGTGGTCGAAAGTCTTATGACCAGCAAGAGAAATCTAAGAACATGAAAGAGGGAAACTAGGAGGTGGCCATCTCGCGGGGCGGAGATTGCCATATAGTCAAAAGCCCCACCTAAAAGTCTTTGCAGATTTTCATCAGTGAAATGGTGGCAGTAATGGGACTCTTCGTACTGGGATATGTTAATGGTTTCCCCATGCCACATGGTGATTGATACTGGAGCGAACGTAACCATCATAAGGACGGATCTGGCCAAGAAATTAAATTTGAAGATTATCTGGACTCCGCCCTCGCTGACCCTCCAGACTGTGACAGGTGACAAGATCGAAGTGAGCGGAAAAGCGCAAGTAGAAATCACGTTTTGGAATGCCAGATACGACCATGTGGTATATGTCGCCAATATTACAGACTCTTTTATTCTCGGACTGGACTTTTTAAAATCGCACAAATTTAATTTGGACTTTAAGAATAATGAGCTTCGTTCAGACTCAGAAGAAATAGCTGCCTTCGATATTAGAAATGAAACTGTTTTTGCCTGTTTCAGCAAATAATAGCTCAGAATGATATCACTCTACCTCCCAGAACTGATTCAATAATTTCGGGAACAGTAAAAGAAAGCAATAAATTCCGTTTTGGATTAATCGAACACCCAAACAATAGTGATACCGTCAAAGGAGTACTTGTGGGAGCAACACTTGTGGACTTGTCGAGAACAGAAATTCCAGTTAGAGTAGTAAATGTGACGGACAAGTCGAAGGTGATAAAGAAAAATGAAGTGTTGGCGACATGCACTCCTGTTACCTGCATTAATAAGAACATCAACCAAACGACAGCTAAATCTTCCGAGTGCCTGACGAAGGAATTATTACAAGACGTAGAGTTAACGGCAGAACAGAGAAGCGCTGCGGAGAAAGTAATAGCTGAATTTGAAGACCTCTTCTCTCGTACTTCCGGTGACTTTGGCCGTACGAGGTTAACGCAGCATAGAATAGACACAAGCAGCCATTCTCCCATCAAGCAACATCCTAGGCGGCTGCCGTTTGCTAAGCAAGAAGAGGTGAACCGACTTTTAGAGGAGATGCAGCATGATGACGTCCTCGAGCCATCGACTAGTCCGTGGGCCTCGCCGATTGTTTTGGTCCGAAAGAAAGATGGTTCCACCCGGTTCTGCGTTGACTATAGACGTCTGAATGACATTACCAAGAAAGACAGCTACCCTCTTCCCAGGATAGACGACACATTGGACACTTTATCGGGAAACGAATGGTTCTCCACTCTGGATCTCAAGAGTGGCTACTGGCAAGTAGAAATCCATCCCGATGACCGTGAAAAGACTGCGCTCACCACGGGACAAGGATTATGGCAGTTCAAAGTTATGCCTTTTGGACTCTGCAACGCACCTGCTACATTCGAGCGACTAATGGAGACAGTGTTGAGAGGACTTTCCTACGAAGCATGTCTTGTTTATTTGGACGATATCATCATCGTCGGAAGGACTTTCGAAGAGCATCTCGAGAACATTCGAAAGGTACTGCAGAAATTAAAAGAGGCAAACTTGAAACTAAGCCCGTCGAAGTGCAACTTGTTCCGTCGGGAAGTACGTTACCTCGCGCACATAATATCCGCCCACGGAGTCCGAACCGATCCCGAAAAGACGTCCGCAGTCCAGAACTGGAGTCGTCCCGAGAATATCCACGACTTAAGAAGTTTTCTCGGTCTGTGTACTTACTATCGAAAATTCGTGAAGGGCTTTTCTCAAATTGCAAGACCTCTTCAGAAATTGACCGAGACTGGACAGAAATTTCTATGGACTGAGGAACGTGAGGACGCATTCAACGAACTGAAGACGGCTTTAACATCTTCGCCGATCCTGTCGTATCCTCACCCTGACAAGCCATTTATCCTGGACACAGACGCAAGTAAGGAGAGTGTTGGAGCAGTTTTGTCCCAGGAGATAGATGTCCAAGAACACGTCATTGCTTACTGGAGCAAGTGCCTCTCAAAGGCAGAACGTAACTATTGTGTTACGAGAAAGGAACTTCTTGCTATCATTAAGGCCGTAGAGCACTTCCATCATTACCTGTACGGCCGAAAGTTCCTGCTCCGAACGGACCATGCCTCTTTAACCTGGCTTCTAAATTTCCAGAATCCAGAGGGCCAAATAGCCAGGTGGATACAGCGATTACAAGAATACGACATCGAGATACGATCGAGAACGAAGTTTCATCGAGAACGAAGCCGTGGAAGACTACATCGTTATAATGTAGGAGCGCCTTTTGAGAGGATTGCCCTCGACATCCTGGGACCTCTTCCGCGAACTTCGGATGGCAACAAATACATCCTAGTTGTCATTGACTACTTCTCTAAATAGCCCGAAGCGTTTCCTATTCCCGATCAAGAAGCTACGACCGTAGCAGAGGTACTGGTGCAAGAATGGATTTCCAGATATGGAACCCCTCTGCAACTTCATTCCGACCAAGGAACGAACTTTACCTCTGCAGTCTTTAAAGGACTATGCCAACTTCTCGGAATGGACAAAACCCAGACTACGCCTTTACACCCACAATCCGACGGCATGGTGGAGACGTTCAATCGTACAATTTTGAACAACCTCTCGCTCCTGGTATCTAGGAATCAAGAGGACTGGGACAAGAAACTCCCCCTGTTCCTGCTGGCCTATAGGAGTGCCGTCCATGAGACTACCGGCTTCACACCTTCCCAGATGCTGTTCGGCAGAGATCTTCGTCTTCCCGCCGATCTAGTGTTCGGCCGCCCTCCAGATGCGCCTTCATCGCCAGAGGAGTACGTGGAAAACCTTCGGGCACGGTTTGAAGATGTACATCATTTTGCTCGGGAGCGGATCAACCTGAACACGGTAAAGATGAAGACTCGCTACGACACGAAGGCTACGGGACACGAGTTCAACGCAGGTGACAAAGTTTGGCTATGGAATCCCACTCGACGGAAAGGCCTGTCTCCCAAGCTGCAATCGCCGTGGGACGGTCCTTACACAGTCCTAAACCGGCTGAATGACGTCATCGTACGGATTCGTAAGTCACCGAACTCGAAGCCAAGAGTTGTACATTACGATCGGCTAGCCATCTACCGCGGTTGTAATTAGCTCAGACTATGGTCACTATGGCGTAATTCCTCTTTTCTTTCACCTCTCATTCCTTTCCTGTCTTTCTCTTCTCTTCCTCTTTCTTCAACTCTCTTTCTCTCACCACTTACGCCATGTTTAGTGTACATATTTGTAATATATTGGATTTTATTAATGTGTATTTGTTATTACATTGATTACTTATTACAGTGTAATTATTTATTATGATGATTATTTATTTATTAATGTGTATTTGCTTATTGTGCTATTGATTACTTGCTTGAATTATGTTGTTAAGATCTTGTTAAGTGTTATACAGTGTAGGTACCTGTGTGACCTCCTAACTAGGGATTGTACTGCCCGGGACGTGCAGTCCTTGGGAAGGGGGCAATGTTACGAATTTTCGGGGCAACCCGCTGCTCTGGGGCTTAAAATGGTTTAAAATTCGTATTCTACGCTTCAAATAGATAAATTTTGCTTTTTGTTGCATCAAAATCGGCCAATTAGAACCGGAGATACGGAGGTTTCGCTTTCCCATATGTTTTTCTATGGGCTTCTAGAAATCTCGAGAAATATTAGTCCTAGAGCTTAGATCTCTTCACATTTGAGGACTTATTTTTGGCGCCAAATTTGGCGATATTTCGCCAAAAGTCGCCAAGCTTGGCGACTTTTTGGTCATTTGGCGCGTTTTTCCCAATGGGGCCTGGAAGTTGTTTTTCCTGCATTAAAAACGCATAATAACCTAACATTTCTCTTCTATGACGTAATCAAAATTCACGCTTTATGTAGAACCCTCGAGAAATTGACTTTTCTGGAAACCTCTTGTACCTCCTGCGTCGGCTATTTATAGAAGCGGGCATCGCCCCGAAGCGAGTCAGTTGCGAGTTGAACATTCAATGTGGGAAGAGCTCTGAGTACGCTTGTTTTGTGTGAACTGATAGTGCTATAGAAGCTGTGTTTTAGCTTGCTTTGTGAAGCTGTTTTTAAAGTGCTGTGTGTAAATTCTTCATTGCTGTGTCTTAAGGGATAGTGTGCTATATCCCTTGAATATTTCCACGGAATTTTAGCCTGTAAAAGTGACTTATTTTGTGTGAGAAATACAGCATTTGTGAGAGCTTCTGATCCAAGCGGATTGTTAAAAGCACGTTACTGCTAGATTGTGCTTGTGAATTGTGTGCAGCTGATTGTTCTACGAAGTTCTAGAAGAAATAAAGATTGTGTTCCATCCTGACAAGTGACTTTTTACTTGAACTTTTTACACCACTGGACTTTAGAACGACGAACCCCAGGAGTAGCAGAGTAATTCCGCAATAATATTCTATTTTTAAAACAGCTACAATTTCCGTAGCAACGGAATCCATTCTTGCCAATTGGATTCCGTTGTTGCCAAGTTGTTCAATTTAATAATTAAGTGAAACCACTCATTTCTACATCTCTTAAGACCCAAAAAAGTGAAAACGCATTAAATATGAAACAAATAGAATTTTAACATATTTGCGCATTAAAAATAATCGAAGTTTTTTCAGGCAATTCTGCATATTTTTCATTTTATTTCCTTAGCGTGTGACGTCATTTCACGTTATTGTCTTCTGTTTTGCTGTCAGATTATCCGGAGAAGCATATTACACGCTAACGTATGTGCTGCTTCGGCGTACTTAAGGAAGCAATTTGTCGGGTGCGTATTTGCCTAACCCCTCTGTGTGTCTAAATTGAAGCAATGAAACTTTGTAGGCGTTTTTTTTTAAACTAGAAAAAGGCAGATTAACGTCGTTAACGTGGAAGAAGCGATATGGAAAACTGTTTAATTGGTAGCCGTAATGCGAAATGATAATCGATTATTCACATGCGCAAAGCAACAAAATTTCAAAAGTATGAAAAGTCAGGAATATGAAATGAAAATCCAAAATAAATCACCAGAGACTATAGGATAAGCATCGTGTACGAGAATGATATTGCAATCATGTACATAACAAAGGCGCTTGCAAGGAATACAAAATATAATATGAAATTAATTGCTCTTTCTTCCCATGGCGTTTGTGGAATCTTTCCGAATAACGGGATCCAATGTGCTTAGAATATTTCATATAAATTACTTATATGTTAAAGTTCTATTTATTTTTTCATATATATTCCAGTTACTCAGTTACAAGACCTAGAGCTCTAGAAACGATTTCAGATTTTGTTTAATATTGAATTTGACACTATGCAATTCATCTATGTTAAAAATAAAATATGAAATTAGTTATTTATTTAGTGTGAATTGGCAGTGAGATCAACGTTAGTTTTATGTAACAAGTGTGCTACTGTATTAGGAGTTCAGTAAGGGTAATAAGCTTTTCCGCTTAAGTTACGTCACAAATTTTTTCATTTACGAAAGCGACAAGATCTTCACGGAAACAGGATGCATTTTTGGTTTCTGAACGTACAATGTGCATCGATTGTTTCGTATAGGTTTTTTAAATTTGGGTAAAATTTAATAAAGTCATCTGCAACATAACTGTGCTAATGCATTGTCCACGCTTTACGAAATGCAAGATAAGATAAAATAGTATTCAACATCATGCAATGTTATTCATATGGTATGTATGAATGCTATAAATTAAACCTAAAAAAGAGAATTATATGATGTAGAAATAAGGCATTTTTCGAAAGAGAAACGTTTCGTCTGCATACCGTAAAGTTCTTACTTTTCTGATCGCCAGTGACAATGACGTAGTTTTTGTGTCATCATGTTGCAATCGTCTCAAATTTCCACTCATGGAGTCAGCTTTTCGTCAGAATTCCAGCATTTTTTCACTGTTAGAGATTCCGCATTACTGTGTTTAATTTGACTTATATGTATTAGGAAAATATTCGTTTCCTACCGTGCGGAGAACGGGCAAGCAGCTAGTCTTCTATACTATTAAAATCTGTGCGCGTCTGTCTGTCTGTCTGTGTGTAGCATCATCTCCTCCGAAACGGCTGGGAGTTGAGTTTCGATCGAGGTGTCCACGTATTCGAAAAATTTCGAGAAAGAACCTCCGCTAATTTAAATTTCGAAATTCGAATTAGTTTAGGAGATATTGATAAAAAACCCCGTCAAAAACGCTAATTTTTGCTCTCCGCAATCTCCGTGATTGTAACCCCTGTAGTCAAAATGTGAGAAATAAGCATCCAGGTTGCCATGTTTGGCTATTTTATTAAATTATTTAGACTCCTGCAGTAAAAATAAAAGAATAATGATTCTTTTCTGTTTAGATTATTTACAAAGTTATTTTTTAATTAAAATATTGCGTTCATGTTAAAGTCAGAGCAGGAATTCAATGTTTTTTATGTGTAAAAGAATAAGGGATTGAGAGATTTCCGAGACTAATATGTATATTTTTTAGTTTGGCCGAAACAAAAATGGCTCATTTGGCGATTTTGAGAAAGTAATAGGTTCTACCAGTTTGTACAGTTTTGGGCTTGGCGCAAATTACTGAGAGCGTAACAAAATAGTATTTTTAATAACAAGTATAAGTTTTACGGCGCTATACTTCGATGTTTCATATAGAAATAATGCAGTTATTAAGGCGATTTTAAACGATCTATAGAATTTTCACCAAATTAAGTAAACTGATTTAAGTTGGAGGAATTCCGCCAAATTTCAGAAAATTGAAATTCTCGCATTTTGTACATGGCAGTTAACGGTGATTAAAACCCGATATAGTTAATAATAATTTAAATGACTGCTACTTATCAATAATATGCCTGCATTAAATTTTGAACGATCGAACCATATAAATGATAGATAACTATTTCCCATTTTGATTGCTGTTAAATCAATGCTTCGAATGATTCCCTGAAAACAAAAAAACTCGCAAAATGGCGTATGTTGGCATTTGGCGATCGAAGTACTGTGTAATAAATAATTGATTCTTATTTGTTAAAGCAGCGCTACAGAAGTTTCTTTTACTAAAAGCTGTTAGAAAGGCGTAATTAATACTGTCTAATATATTTTTTGTTTTGCGAATTGAAATGTATGTTGATTCCTACGTTAGTACATTTCTTAGCAAAGTTGGCGAAAAATATTCAAATGTAGTGCAGCTCTGTACGTATTATTAATTCCATTCCACAATTGAGATGAGCCGATGTCACTAGCGTATGCATAGATATTTTTTTTTTTAAATTCCGCCAAACAAAGTATTGCGTATTGCCTTTAGTGTCAAGTTTAATTTGTGGTTTGAGCTATTTGGCATCGACTGGTGGCGTTATTGACACCAATATGGCAGTTCTAGCAAAGTAAACAAAAATAACTCATTTCATGTTCCATTTTTATAGTTTCCGTAGCAACGGAATCCATTGTTGCCACTTAAGTTATTAAATTTAACAATTAAGTGAAACCACTAATTTCTACAGCTTTTAAGACTCGTAAAAGTGAAAACGCATCAAATGTGAAACAAATAGAACTGTAAGAGGCATGCACTTTAAAAATAATCGAAGTTTTCATGTAATTCTATATACCTTTAATTTTATTTCCTTCGCGTGTAGGTGCCATTTTTATGTCAATTTTTGCTGCCTTGCTGGCAGATTATCCGGAGCAGTACACAAGCACTAATGTACATGCTCCTCCGGACATAAACAAGAGCGTATGTCCGGCGCGTATTTGTGTAACCCCCAGGCCGTACCCAGGGGGACCAGGGGTCCCCCCCCCCCGAAATCTAAAATTTTGTTAACAAAACAATAATAATGAAGCGTTTTTGTGAAAAATTGGGCCTTTTTCATCTTTTATGAATTTATAAATTTAATTTCTGTACACCCCCCCCCCCCGAAATTTTTTTCTGGGTTGGGCCCATGGTAACCCCACTGTGCTAATCAGAGTTTTCTGGGGTCAGATTATTTAGAACATTTTTTTTTTTTCAATGGTGATTCTCATCCTGAAGAATATTGATCACTGATACATGAAAAGAAAAATGATCAATTATGCGCTAGCAGTGACGTAGCCAGAAATTTTTCATGGGGGTGTTACGACTACTGCAGCTCACATATATGTATGTATACGCGTGTGTGATAAGAATATACATTGAGTGAAGAATATACATTTTGTATGGCAAAAAACTCCTCATGGGGGGTTGTGACCCCCTATCCTCTCCTTGGCTACGCCACTGCACGCAAACATAAGTTGTCACGTCATGTAAAACCGTCGTAGATGGTAAACACCGAAGTTGTTTAGAGGGTTATACAGAATTAAAAATTTTGTAAAGTTTACTTTTGATACAGATCGGATATTTGCCACCAAGGTGAGATGAAATATTACTAAATACGGCAACCCAGAATTTTCTTTTGAATTTGACACTATGAAACTACAGTAGATTCCCTATAACACGGAAGATCCGTTCCGTGTTATATGAATCCGTGTTGTACGGGTCCTGCGCTATACTCCACCTGGAGTGCGGATTGCGCGGAATAATCGCGGCAAAACTTATTTGCACTCCGTAGAAATACAATGATGTTTGGTATTGCCATTCAAAAGTTATGTTAATTACAGGAGCTAAAGCGTCATAATATCAGAACATATGTCTCATTTTACCGTGCTGTACGAGTCTCTTTCAACGTGTTACACGAAAACGATCACAATTTTTTCGCCGTGTTCTACGAATTCGTGTTGTAGACCCGTGTTATGAAGGGATCTACTGTAAATTGTTAAAAATAAAACATGAAATTAGTTATTTATTAAAGCGAGTTGACAGTGAGACCAACGTCAGTTTAATGTAACAAGTGTGATACTGCATTAAGAGTTTAGTAAGAGTGATAAACTTTATCGCAGAAGTTACGTCACAAATGTTTTCATTTGAAATGGGACGATTTTCACGAAAACTGTGTGCAATTTTGGCTTATAACGTACGTGGTGCTTATATTATTTCATGTAGGTTTTGTTAATTTAGGTGAAATTCAATAAAGTCATCTGCAAAATAACTGCGCTAATGCATTGTCCACGCTTTAGGAAATGCAAGATAAAATAAAATAGTTGTCAACATCATGTAATTTATTCATCTGGTATATGTTAAATGCTATAATTAAGCTTAAAAAACAAAATTATATCATGTAGAAATCAGCCATTTTTCGAAAGAAAGAAGTTTCATCTGCATACCGTAAAGATCTTTTTTTTGATCGCCAGTGACACTGACGAAGTTTTTGTGTCATCAGGTTGCAATCATCTCAGATTTGCACTCATGACGCCAACTTTTAGTCACGATTCAAGTATTTTTTTCACGTTTTGAGATTCCGCATTACTGGGTTTAATTCGAATTATATGTGTAAGGAAAATATTCGTTTCCCACCATGCGGAGAACGGGTATCCAGAAGTATATATATACAGGGTGTAAAGTGCTAACGGTGCCCAATGGTTATTTCCTAAACTGTTAGTCAGAGACACATAGTTCCTATTGCAGATATGCTCTAAATTGTATAATCTATTATATCAGAAACAATCGAAGTCAATAAATCAATTCCTATAAAAATTACGTAACTTAAATTTTTATACGGTCCCCCGGTCCTATCAGTTATATTTAGGAAAATTTTCTGCATACAATTTCATGCATAATTAAAAAAAAAAAAAAAATTCGCCCTTCTAAGACCAAAATTCACCAAGTTATGAAGCAGCAAACATTTTGACTTGGTCACTTTTCCACGTTTGAATATGTACCGTTACAGCACGGACTAAGAGGCTTTAGGACGATCATCGGGAAGCGGCAGACGGGCGAAACTTAAGGTGACCAGATTTTTGTAGTCAGAATCGGGGACATGTCCCCGATTCTGACAACAAAACTGGGGACATTTATAATTAATGCAATAATTAACAGTAATTTAATTGAAAAACAATGCAATAATTAAAAATTGTCCCCACTCTCATTTTTACATTCTGGGGACAATTTGAAAAACGTCCTGAAAATGGGGACTGTCCCCGGAAAATGGGGACGTTTGGTCACCTTAAGGTGGATTCATATCTGCCGCGCCGCACCGCAACCATGCCGTACTGTTTCGCCGTTTTGGACCGTTGGCTGCCGCGCGGCGAGCTTGCGGTGCCGCAAGTAAATACACCAATGTTCTTCTGTAATTGGCTGTAGCTTTGCGGTCGCTGCGGAATATCTGTTCTCGCCAGATAATGCGCAAACCCTCGGCGCTTGCCGCGCTAGCGCCGTGTTGCTCCGCCACGTGACGTCATTGCGGCGTCTTAGCGGTGCGGTACGGCCAGTATGAATCCGGCTTTAGCGAAACTGCGTCAGCCTCTGAAAGGAAAATATGCGACCCCCTTTTAATGATTAACGACATGGGCGCCCTCTGACGACACACGGAGTAAGCATCTCCCGTGGGGTGCTTCCGTTGATATTTGTTTACGTTTTAGCTACTAACACACAACGCATGCGCCAATAAATTAATGGGTACGACTCCCAGCGCCACCTTTTGGGCAAATTTCATTTAGTTTTTTCACAATGCTTGGATGATTGTCCTGTACCATCTTAGTCCGTTCCGTTCGTTACAGTAAACCCAGGGTGCGAAGTGAGCATTTTCTCAAGGGGGGTGGGGGGACATTTGAAAGAAACATTCTCAAGGGGAGGACACTTGAAAGAAGGGAAGAAGGAGGGAAGGTGTAAATGCTTCATTCACATGATATTACACGACATGTGCAGTCACCGACAAGTCTGGGAACTGACGTATATCCATACAAAAGTCATAGATTGTTTTTTTCTACGGAATCACAGATACACAAGCTACATACATTGTACCTGCATCGGAAGTCTCCCTTGAGGGTTTTGAACTTACAAAAGAGACGAAATTTTAAGGCAGTCGCCTTAGGTTATAGTTACAAACGTTTACATTCATTTTGATTTCTTGACTTCTCAATCCCAAATCTTCAATCACCCATTTAACATTTCTACAGCAGGGGATAAATAGTATCCTTGGCAGGGATCCATTCATATTTCTCTATCCTGGGGCTCTACCACCATGGTGTCGTAGAATATCAGTGACGGATATTTCTCGCTGTCGGATAGTCAGAAACTTCGGATAAATAGCCGCGACTCTCCTTTTAGTGCTACCACGATGAGTGTCGCATACAACAAGCGAGTATTTTTGTGCTTGCTAGAGGTCTATCCGACACTCAGAGCGATCAACCAATCAAAACACTAGACTTCCCCCTTTCTCTTAAACGAAGGCATTGTCTTCTGAATTTTCGAAGACTCCGGAGACACCCATCACGAGTGGAAGCCCGTTTTTGACAGACCCACCGTGCTAGGGAGAGGGGTCCTTTTGTGGAAGTAGTTGACACTCCACAATCCACACAATAAAAAGCCATCCATCTCGTACTCCCCGATACCGGAATGTAAGTTTTCGCCTTCATCCAATGTGTCGAGAAAAAACAGCATTATTTTCGATAGTCAATACGACAGTGAAACAATCACGATAGGATGGTAGTAGGGCATATCGGATATTTCTCGCATTGTGACGTCATGAGAAGAGAAGTCTCGATATATTCGCTAGCGAATATGTCGCCTATGTCTTCTCTGTGTCTCTTCCTATGTCTTCTCTGTTCTATAAAACATTTCTTCGGAATTAAAATCTATATTAAAATCGCCTACTAAAACTATTTTACAATATTCGCCAGGCGTTTTCTAACTATACTCGAAATATATTTATAATAAATCGTCGCCTTTTGGCCTTAAATTTAGCGATCAATTATCAAAAATTGCAAACTTTGTGCGACTTTCAACATTTTATTAACGCCCCCCCCCTCCACGTTATTTGTGAAACACATTTGAAAATATCTTCACCGTGGTAGCAGGGACGTACCTAGAAAAAAAATTCGGGGTGGGTCCAAAAATTTCGGAGGGGGTCCAAACAGTGAAAAAGGCAGAATTTTATACAATAAAACTTCATCACTATTATTTTGCTTACAAAAGCTGAAATTTCGGAGTGGGTCCGGACCCACTGGACCCCCCCCCGGGTACGTCCTTGCGTGGTAGCTCATATCTACAGAACTTGTCGACAAGATCGCGTAGACAAAATTCTCGAATTGAGCGAAATAGCACCCTAGTTCAAATATATATATACATATATAAATAATGAAGACAAACCTACTACAGTTATCGCGATAAATGTAATAAAATAGACAGTCTAAGGAAGAAAATTCGCCTGGACTTGCAAAGTAGTTTAGCATAAAGTAAGATAAGGGACTACATTTTAATGAAAAAGAGGACTGAACCTTAGCAATTGTTAAAGAATGGGGCGTTTCACACAAAAGAATCAAAGGACATATAGTGTTATTGCAAGAGCCAGAAAGCAATTTCCTTAATCATATATCACCAGAAAATTGCACAGCTAAGGAAATACTGTCTAGCATTTTAGATTATTTGAAAACAAAGTTGTTATTCACTGTGATTTAATTGCAATTGGATCAGATGAAACAGCCCTGAATACTGGCGTTGAAGGTTGTACGATAGCTTGTTTGAATTGCATGTAAGAGCCTTGCAATTGCTCATATGTCCGTTATATATGAGCTACCTTTACTTCATTTAGTACGGTATCTATAGATGGTATGCATGTGATGTCACAACAGCAGCAGACATGCTTCAAACCGGAACTGGTGACCAACTGGTGTACTGGATTTTCCTCGAAAAAATTGTCTACCCCCATCTTTGCAAAAGTTTCCCAATCGCCCTCTTTCTGTATCCACGGGGGGCGAGAGATCGGTTGAAAATTGCATCGTTGTACCAGTCTTCCGAAAAATCTGTACGAGAGACGATCAATTAGCGCTTCTCCTCCCTCCCATGGATTTTCCCAGAAAACAGCCCAGCTGATAATCAGCCAGATGTGCTTGCACGCTTGCAGGCACTTGGACGCTCTATTGTGCATTTCTATACCTGTACTTCAAAAATCCAACAGAATATCGAACTCAAGAAAGATAAGTGTATTTTCTGAGACAGACTTCACTTGCTCGATAGATACTTTTGCGGTGGCAGTGTCGGGCAAATTTCCTGCCTGGCCGCCGATTGCGAAAGCCACAGCAGAATGCGCACGTGGTGACGTTGGCGTGGTGACGATGGTCAGGATCTGCAGAGACAACTCAACCGTGCTCGCGCTATATAACCGTGGTATATAAGCAAGTGCTGCTGCGACAGCAAATATACCTGTTCTTAGTTAATAAAGTTTCCTAGTTTATGAATGCGTACTTATTTTTAAGTCCCTGCTCATAAGTTACCTGGATTAAGTTTAGACGGCGTGCTGGTTGTAAGATAAGTAAAACTCCAGCACCCGTAGTGGTGACCCGGACGTGATGGTGACCCGTCGTTTCTACAAAGTTTCTACAAGTTCCTTGAAAAGCGCCGAACTGGCTGTACGTCAGTGTTTGTCGGATGAATGAAATAGTGACTCCCAGTCGTACATTTTGAAGCAATTTACATTGCAAAAACTACTAAGTGCCACGTGCTGAAAACTCTCAAGGTGAATGCTGCTGATGTTCTGGAGGTTTATTTCTGCTAACTACCGGGGACTGTCATCTTTTAGTAAAGGTTCGGCCTGCTGTTTGATCAAGTTTAGAAGGTGAGCTGAATTTCAAAATTTTCCTACTATGCCAGGTGACGGGGAACAGGCGGTGGCTGAAACACATAAGGTCGGCTTAAAACTACCTCCCTTTTGGGAAAAACACCCAGAATTATGGTTCGCAAACATTGAGGCACAGTTTATTGTTTCGGGTATTACACAAGATAATACCAAGTACTACTCAATTATATCGGCATTAAATTCAGATGTGCTGTCATATGTTAGCGACATAGTTTTACAACCACCGGAGGGTGATAAATACGAAACACTTAAAAAAAGGTTAATAACGGACTTTTCAGACTCCGAACAACGTCGACTAAAAACGTTACTTTCAGAGCTGGTTTTGGGGGACGATAAGCCGTCTCAGTTACTCCGGCGAATGAGACAATTGGGAGGCACAGGTTTTGATGACAAATGTCTTAAAACTCTGTGGTTACAACGTCTACCATTACAAATGCAGACAATTTTGTCCATCTCCGACGATACTTTGGAGAAATTAGCCATAATGGCGGACAAAATCCATGAAACCACTGCAGGCACTGTCGGCTTACTGCAAACTGATAAGGCAACTGTTTCCCCTGAAATTAGTCAGCTACAAACCCAAATCTCTGAATTAACCAAGAAAGTCGAACGCCTTTCGCGACCCCGCCACAGATACAGTTCTCAGCATAGGAGCCCTTCCCGTAGACAACACTCAAACAGCCGACAGAAATTCCATGATAGGTGCTGGTATCACTTTAAGTTCGGCAGCGCGGCTAAACGTTGCAAATCCCCTTGTTCATTTAAAAAATCGGGAAACGAGCAGTGAAATCGCATTACCTGGCGCAATGCGATTTCAAAGTCAGCAACAAAAGCCGCCTCTTTGTGTTCGACCCTATGACAAACTTAACATACCTAGTTGACAGTGGTAGTGATGTTTGTGTCGTGCCACGATCGAGTTTTTCGTCGTTGAGAAATGCCACTGGCAATATTACCTTGTATTCGGCTAGTGGATCTCCGATCAAAACGTACGGGGTCAAATTGCTCACTTTAAGTTTGAGCTTTCGCAGAAAGTTTTCATGGCATTTTGTAATTGCCGATGTAACCAAACCAATCATAGGTGCTGATTTTCTAAAGCACTTTGGCTTGCTGATAGACTTAAAGCATGCTCGTCTTCGTGATAGCCTCACCAACTTGACTACTACAGGTAAACCCGTGACTGATAAATCTCGTGTAACTTTAATTGCTAGTAACTCTTCATACAGAGAAATCCTAGAAAAGTACAATGAGATGATTCGCCCATACCCTTCCAAGAGGGTTATTAAACATAATACAGTTCACAGAATTATTACAAACGGGCAACCTGTTTTTGCTAGGCCGCGAAGGTTACACCCCTTAAAATTAAAAATCGCAAAAAAAGAGTTCGAATACATGTTGGAACAGGGTATATGCAGACCTAGTACGTCAAACTGGTCTTGCCCACTACATTTAGTACCCAAAGCATCAGGTACAGAATTCCGCCCAACAGGAGATTATAGAGCTCTTAACAGAATCACTGTACCAGACAGGTACCCGCTGCCACATATTCAGGATTTCTCAAGTCAGCTACATAATAAAATTTTTTTTTCAAAAATTGACTTAGTGAGGGCCTATCATCAAATTCCCGTCCACCCAGACGACGTACACAAGACAGCAATCACTACACCCTTCGGGATGTATGAATTTTTATTTACACCTTTCGGTTTGGCTAATGCGGCACAAACTTTCCAGAGGTTTATAGACGAAGTCTTGCGAGGTCTCGATTTCACATTCGCATATTTGGACGATATCCTAATAGCAAGTAGTTCCGAGGTGGAACACAAACTGCACCTCGAAAAGGTATTTGAGCGCTTGACGAACTACGGAATTCGTATAAATTTAGATAAGTGCGTTTTCGGAGTTCCTGAACTCCCTTTTCTCGGATATCTGGTGAATAAAAGTGGTATTAGACCCCTTCCCGACAAAGTCAAACCTATTCTGGATTGTCCGTTGCCGCAAACTGTAAAGCAACTCCAACGTTTCTTGGGTTTACTTAATTATTATAGGCGTAGCGTAAAGCAGGCCGCACACATGCAGGCTCCGCTAAATGAAATGCTTAAAGGTGTTAAAAACAAAAAATCCACCGCACTTGAGTGGAACGAGACACAAATAGCAACATTCGAGCACTGCAAACAACAGTTGGCTAATGCTGCCCTGCTGGTACATCCCGACCCCGAGGCCCAATTACTGCTTTTTTGTGACGCAAGCGACGTAGCAGTGGGCGCAACCCTGAACCAGTACAAAAAAGGGTCAAATGCTCTTGAATGCGAGCCCCTTGCATTCTTCTCAGCAAAACTCTCCCCAGCTCAACAAAAATGGTCCACTTTTGATCGGGAGCTTTATGCGATCTATTCTGCCATAAAACATTTTAAACACATGTTAGAAGGTCGCCATTTTGTGATTTTCACGGATCACAGGCCTCTAACATTTGCATTTAGGCAGAAACCAGACAAATGCACGCCCCGTCAATTGAGACATTTAGACCTAATTGGACAATTTAGTACTGACATACAGTACGTAAAGGGGTTAGAGAACACACCCGCTGATATGCTGTCTAGAATCGAGGCGATCCAAATGCCTAGCGTTTTGAACTACGCTGAAATTGCAAGGGCACAGGAAACTGATACTCAATTGCGAAACTTGCTAAATTCAGACACTGGGTTAAATCTAAAAAAAATTACCCTACCAATCTCTGATATTCAGTTAATGTGCGATGTATCGGGCAAAACTGCGCGCCCTTACATCCCTTCTCAATTCAGGCAAACTGCTTTTGAGATGCTTCACAACCTGGCACACCCTGGTGTCAGAGCATCCATTAAATTAGTAACAGCACGATTTGTCTGGAATACCATTAAAGCGGATGTAACGCGGTGGACGCGTGCTTGTATACCCTGTCAAAGAGCTAAAATCCACAAACACATTACTAGCCCCGCGGGTAAAATCGAAGTACCCGACAGGAGATTTGACCATGTGCAAATCGATCTGGTCGGCCCACTTCCGCCTTCTCGTGGTTATACATATTGTGTAACAATGATTGATAGGTACACTCGTTGGGTTGAAGCTTGTCCAGTTTCCGATATTTCCGCTGAGACAGTGGCTAGGAATTTTTACGCACACTGGATTGCTCGTTTCGGTGTACCCAGTAGGGTTACTTCCGATCAGGGAAGACAGTTTGAGTCCCGCCTATTCCACTCATTTACACAATTATTGGGTGCAAAACACATTCATACCACCTCCTATCATCCCCAGTCTAATGGTCTTGTGGAAAACTAGCATAGGACCTGGAAGGCTTCTCTTCAAGCCCATCTTACGGATCCTAGATTTGCCGATCGTTGGACGGACGTCCTTCCTACAGCTTTGCTTGGACTGCGTGCTGCATTCCGAGAGTCGATCAAGGCTTCTACTGCGGAGCTGGTGTATGGCGTTCCTTTACGGTTGCCAGGGGAATTTTTCACACCCACCAGCGTCGACGTCAACGCTGCAGACTTCGTCCGTCGGCTGAAAGAGATTATGAGTGCCATTTCGCCTTCTAAGACAAGCAACCATGGTACTCGAAGTAGAACTTTCATTCCGCAAGATTTGCATAACTGCACTCATGTTTTCGTGCGACATGATGCTGTGTAACCTCCACTGAAGCCACCGTATGATGGACCGTACCCGGTATTGGACAGGTCAGAAAAGGTTTTTACTGTCCGAAAAGATAACAAGGACATTTTCGTCTCTATCGACAGGTTGAAACCAGCGTATATTGTGCAAGAACAAAAGCCACCGTTGCTCAGCAGCAAGCTGTCTGAGCCGAAACAGGAATCAAGCACAAAAGCTTTGCCTGTCCCAGCAACACCTGTACGATTTTCCCGATCAGGCCGCAGAGTTCATTTCAGGTACACTAAGTAGACCTGAAGCGGTAACGTTCCCACTGGGAAGGGGGTACTGCGGTGGCAGTGTCGGGCAAATTTCCTGCCTGGCCGCCGATTGCGAAAGCCACAGCAGAATGCGCACGTGGTGATGTTGGCGTGGTGACGATGGTCAGGATCTGCAGAGACAACTCAACCGTGCTCGCGCTATATAACCGTGGTATATAAGCAAGTGCTGCTGCGACAGCAAATATACCTGTTCTTAGTTAATAAAGTTTCCTAGTTTATGAATGCGTACTTATTTTTAAGTCCCTGCTCATAAGTTACCTGGATTAAGTTTAGACGGCGTGCTGGTTGTAAGATAAGTAAAACTCCAGCACCCGTACTTTCATAAAGACAAGTATGAACGAAAACCGGTATTTTAAAACAAACTACTTTTGCGTATGTTTTTCCCCCTTTTATAGAAAAATAGTAAGTTAGTTTTTTATGAATCAGTTGCATATTAAGTTACAGAATTATTTTGAAATTCCTAATACTGATAATTTAGTATGTGCTCTTTGAATTTCTTTATTTTTTAAAGCTGTTCTACCTGAATAGTAATCGCCGTCACATGACTTTTGAACAGCTTTAAAAATTAACCAGTGATGTTAAATGCTCACCCGAAAATAATAATTATAGTAATAATAATAACAAAAAACTCGGCTGTTCGAGCCTCGTCAGGGGGAGATCCCCCTGAACCCCCGTAATTTTTTAGTTTCATTATTCCCATATTAAAACGATAGTCATAGACTTTGTCATTTTATCGCTCATCTTTCGCGTATTTCGCCTGGTAACCCTATGTTGAAATTTTTATGAGTGTATCCTATTTATAGAAAAATACATGTGATGCGTATTCTACAGCTTACGAAATATTGTAACAATCAGTGGCGGCTCGTGGGATACAGCAAGTACAGCCGGGCTGCACTTGAAATTATCAGCACATACTTTAAAATAATTTATTCTATAAATTTTCTTAAATTCAGATTAAAATTATGGAATTCTTATGGTAAATTAAAAAAAAAAAAATCTCGAAAAAAAAAAAACATATTGTAGTAACGGCCGGATCGCTCATTCAGAAAAAAAACCCTTTAATCTTCCCGCAATTCAACTGTGAAAGTCGTTGGTACAGTCCTCAGCGCTGATTAAGGAATTGGCAGCACCGTTGCCATGGTAACGACTACGTAAGCACTTTCTCCGGCTTAGGATAGCATAGGGTGTTTTAGCTAAGACTCAGCTGAAAAAAGGTTTTTTGACTTTTGCTGCACTAGTGAATTCGACGAACTGATTGGTTCGGACGAGAAGTCGGGGAGAGAATAAAGAAGCAAAATATATGTTCTAGGCCAGCGTTTCTCAACCTGAGGGGGGCGCGCCCCCCGTAGAACGTTTGCAGGGGGGGGCGGGAAAAACTATAGAGCAAGTAGTGATGCATGTTTTTAAAAATATCATCTTATTTATTCTCATTTTTACTCAAAAATATATCCATTTTTGCTTAAAATGTTCATTATTAAAGATTAAAAAACTCAATGTATGCTGGAAAATGTGAGGGGGGTGAGCGCCACTGTAAGTTAGCCTTTGTAGGGGGGGGGGCACAGTGGCGGCTCGTGGGATACAGCAAGTACAGCCGGGCTGCCCTTGAAATCATCAGCACATACTTTAAAATAATTTATTCTACTAATTTTCCTAAATTCAGATTAGAATTATGGAATTCCTATGGTAAATTAAAAAAATCTGATGTGTCCAACACATGACTTCCTTGCACGTCTATTAGATCAAAAATATTTTCGACGCACTTCCTCTAAACTTATTTGTTTGAAAGAGATAAAATATCAATAATAGTAAGATTTAGCGATTTCTAGCCAAATATTTCGATATCGCTAAGCTGAGTTCAATTTGAAAGATTTCCTTCTGACACTTTATTTGGCGATATTTCACCAAAAGCCGACAAACTTGAGATAGTCTGCGAGATTTTGGGGATAGCCAAAGTAGTCATTGACCACAGACTTTCAATGAATTGAATGCATTCATACACCTCAATGTATTTAAAGTCATTCGGCAAACCCTGTAAATAAATTCTCAGTCGATTGCTGTCAAAAAAGTTATTGAAAACAGTTAGATATTACAATAGTTCTAAATACAAAAGTTCAAAATTCTACGGGTTAAAGTTTTACAGTTATACAAAATCCGAAATAATTTTTGGCGCCAAATTTGGCGATATTTCGGCGAAACTCGTCAATTTCGACGACATTTGGCGAGATTTTAAGCATGAACCAAACAATGACAGATTATCGCCAAATATGGCGATATTTCGCCAAAACTCGCCAAGAACGATGACAAATGGCGATACTTTAGGCATGGACCAAATAACTGAATATCGCCAAATTTGGCGATATTTCGCCAAATCTCGCCAAGGCCGAGGACAGACGGCGAGATTTTGGGCATGTACCTAACAATGACCGTCTACAGTTGTATTATATTGAAGATGTCCATAGACATTAAAGTACTGAAATTCTTTTCGGTGGTTCTGTAAATAAACTCTCCAGTAGATTGGAACCAAAAATCGAGATGCACAACTAGATGTTACAACAATCTTATATATGAAATTTCATAATAGTTTTTGAGATTTGAGAGTTAAACATGCACACACGTAGTACAAATTTATTACTAACTATAACAATAGAATACTACACATAGAAAACAATTAATTTGTGGAATAAATTTATTTACGTTAACCTAAAGCAACTTTTACTATTTACTTACACACCATATTTACCACACATTCCTGATTCTTCTTACCCTAACCTAATCATAAATACAATGATTTTTATCTGGTGATTGGCTTGGAGAGTTGAGTTTCTGTATATGAAAAACCAGGGTATTTTAATATTCTTTTGCACACAACACTTTTTTTCAAAGTTGTAGTTCGAGGACCTGTTACGCTGTCTTTTCACAAATTAAAATATTTAAAATAATTACATTAGGGACTTTATAAAAAAGAAAAAGAATGAAAGAAAGGCGATCCATTATAAGCTGCTGTACTCCCTAAAAACTGTATTTTGCAGCTGAAAAAACTGTATTTTATGAAACTTGCAGAAAAAATTCTTAAACCTGAAATTGTGTAGGCAAATTTTTCGAAGAGTGGCGTATTTTCTAAAATTTTGGATTTTTAAAAATTTCCTTTTAAAGTTCTGTAACTGATTCAAGTTTGTCGACCATTACATTGTGCAGTCAATGAATATAACTTTTGAAGAGGCATCCTAAATATTTTCAAGTCCCTACATAACGAGTTAATTCGATTTTATGTATCATCAATAATAAAAAGGTTTTTTTTAAACTACTCTTCAGTAATATTTTATGAAAGAAAAAGTTTGATAAACATACTGCAAAAAGTAAAACTAATACTTCTTTTTAGAGAAGAAACTGAGTCTTTAAACAAACCTTTCAAATATAATAATTAGGTAATAAAAAGCAATTCTAATTATTAGAAAAAAATGCAATGTAATAAATCCAGAAAATTTATCTAAATCACATTTCTTACGAAAATAAAGCGATATATCTAATGTCTGCGTATAAAATAGACATTTGTGATTCGTTAAAGTATTTTAGATTTATGTTGCGTTTTAAACGTTATAATACGCATAAAATTTAATTAATGACTGTCATTTTATCTCTCACCCCCTTTATTGAAAATTGTCCGAAAAAATTTGTCCCAAAAATGCGACATAAAAGTATGCGATATAATTTTACATATATTTAAATACTATTAGTTCACAACAGCTTTAATCTATTGTTACAATATTTCGTAAGCTGTAGAATATGCATCACATGCATTTTTCTAAAAATAGGTTGCAATCATAAAAATTTCAACATAGGGTTAGCACACGAAATACACGAAAGATGAGAGATAAAATGATATAGTCAATTAATATCGTTTTAATATGGCAATAATGAAACTAAAAAAAATAAGTGAGGGTTCAATTAGGGGGGTCTCCCCCTGACGAGGCTCGAACAGCCTAGTTTTTTCTTTAATTATATATATATTTAATTAGCGCGTCATTAATACATAAATGCACCCCCCCAAAAAAAAAACATGGGAGGGGGCATGTCTACCCCCCCCCCAAAAAAAATAAATTAAAACACAAGTAATAGTGTATTTTACATTTTTTGGTAGACTTGCATTTATGTATTATATTTTACATACGCATATTTCATTCTGAATAATGTCTTTTATGTGACGAGAAAAAATTGTTTTTCAAAGAGAGATAGGAAATACCACTAATATATATTTTAAGAAAATCATAGAATAGAATGTATATTTTTGGAAATACTTCTTGTCTACGAATGAGTCTCATAAACTATCATCATTCAGTTCAAAAACTATAAAATGACAGCAGTCAGTTACAAGTTAAAATGATTTAACAGTGTTTAACTATTCGCTTTATTAAATGAGTTGTTCGAGAAAAAAAATCATTATGTGATGTTTTATATTAAATATATAATTGTCTATATCATTAATTCACACAGACGATTTTATTGGGTTTTTCCACCCAAAAAGGTGCCAGCTGGATGCAAAAAGGAAATTTTCACTTTTGCGCTTTTTTGTCGATAGGAGAGAACAGTTAAAAAGGTGAGAGATTCTCAGATTTGAATATAAATGTTGGCCATACTGGCCATCTTTCAGATTTGATTCTTCAATAAGGACCGCCCGGTACATTTTTGTTCCTTTATTTATCTTTTGAAAAAATGTAAAATTTATATTGCTGTTTACAGCTGTGAATATATTTCTTACTTTTACAGCATATACCAATATTATAAACAACTATATTTACAACTAATCAGAATTTTGTAATAAGCATATAAATATTCAATTTAAAATTTATTTTTAAATATTTTCTTCCAATTAATCAAAAAAAAAAAAAAAACCCACAGAATTTCAGATAATAGCATTAGTAACTCTTAAGATTAATTTTTAAAACTGGACATTTGATAGAAATACGTCTAAAAACTTCCTTTATAAAAGTAAATATGCATTAATTGTTTTTAACTTTTTTAAACTTCTATGTCATTTAGCTTCCGGTGTGACTTTTGTTAATTTGTTTATTTATTGAATACGAAAAGCTAATAGTAATGAAGCAATACACTAATTAAGACCTCTATATTCTTTGATTTAGAGGCGACAATCTGAATTCATCAAACTTGCATAGAATGAATGAGAATAAAATAAGAATTATTATAAAGGCAAAGCGTTTCTGTGATTTTATAAATTTTCTTTAAACCGAAATTTATTTTCAAATCAAATGCATTCTCGTGCTTTTCAGGTAATTTCATCGCATTTTCAATAATTTTTTGTTTAACTGAAACAAAAAATTATTTAAAACCAGCATTGGTTTTCCTTTAGTTGACTGGATGTAAGTTATTTCGTCCATCGTAAAAAGACAAAAATCATGCACTAACAAATATTAACTGTAGAGTGTCTTCAAACAGAAAAACCGGAAAAATATCCCTCTACTGACCCTTACAGTTGACAACGGGGAGAGGGGACAATTTAACGACCTTCAAATTGCCCGGTAACGACTTCATTGACCTCTGTTTATACCGTCAAAGATCGGGAAACCGTATCAGTTAGAAAGGATTGATCAGAAAATAGCACCTTTGCACTTTCTTAACGACCCCTATTTTGCGCCGACTTTTTCTGACCAGATGTGTAATTGGCACCCTATATGCTTTCCCCCATTTTCGAGGAAAAGCAGTTAAACCGACCAACATGCGGTCAGCTGCTGATTGTTCTTCAGTTGAAACTGAGTGGACGATTCGGAAACTTGTTCACCAAGTCAGGTATAGCAGACGACAAAGTGACGTTCAGTCACGTGTTTGCATACCATCTGTATGAAAACACTACAGGCCTTTTTACATATTGTGGTCCTATAGGGAAAATTCTGGACTCATCTGAAATAAACTACCAATTGTGAAGTTTAGAAAAATCATTATTGATCTGTCCACAGGAGAGAAGGACTTAGTTGGCTACATAATATTAATGAGTATTACGTGGGCAACGGTTCCACATAGTTCACGTGAGTCATCCAGGGTGCGAACTGAACATTTTCTCCAGGGGGGGACATTTGAAAGAAAACATTCTCCAGGGGGGGGACACTTGAAAAGCAAAGACATTAAAATATACTCATGTCTTTGTTGAAAAGGAAAGGAGGGAAGGTGCAAATGCTTCACTCACATGATATTGCTTCGCAAATGCAGTCGCCGACACGCGACACGTGTGGGAACTGACTTATATTCAATCAAAAGTCAGATTGTTTGTTCTATGGAATCACAGATACACAAGCTACATACAATGCACTCGTATTGGGAGCCAGGTTTTTAGCTTAGAAAAGAGACGAAATTTTAAAGCAGTCGCCTTAGAGTATAGTAACAAACGATAACATACAACCTTCATTTTGACTTCTTGACTTCAATCCCTAATCTTCACTCACCAGTTTAACATTTCTTCAGCAGGGGATAAATAGTATCCCTAACAGGGATCAATAAATATTTCTCTAGCCAGGGATATTACATTCTTCAGCCGGGGACGATCCCCGGTATCCCCCCCCCCCCGTCAATTCGCACCCTGGAGTCATCTAAGATCCGGGTCACTTCCGAGTGCTTTTAAATTGACCATTTGTTGCTTTATTTTCTCCAAAACAGTTATAAACAAAAGTAGATAGAATTTTTACATATTCATTTCTCAGATGAAATATTTGTTTCCAAAGTGATTTGCTAGTGATAGTGGGCAGTTTGAGTGAATAAATTTGTGATTAAAAAAAAAAAAATTCTGGGGGGGAAAAAAGCTTCTTATCTTGAAAAATAGGTATTTCATCTGAGCGTTAGAGTAAACTTTGATTCTTACTTCTATATTTATGTAGTGGTGAGATTTATGTTGTGGACTGATATGTAGCATAATTTTCAGCATAATCCATACTCTTGAAATATTTATCTTGATTAGATGGCAACTCCTCGATGTGTCACTATCTTAGCTTTCTGGTAGTGGGAATGTGAAAGCGAACGCGATGTGTTTTTCGGTGCATCTCTGGTTCTGTGGTTTCTATTTCTCAAAGTTAACGTAATCACGAATCGCTATGAATCATTTATATCAAACGATTAATGAGCCTAAGTATTAATGACATAGTTTAAATATATTCTCTAAATCAAATAAAATTGTTTGATTCGTCCATAAATTCTCACTTAAATTTACTTGCCTAAATTGAAGAAAATTGTGTTGGGCTGAAATGAAACTGTATTAGTTATGTTTTCCTATGATTTTATATGGTATTTATTTCTTCCGCATTTGGTTTATCACTCGGGAAATAGAATTAGGCTTAATAACTGAATGTTGGAAATGCACAAAAATGTGTCATTTCAATGGTCGCCTTTCGACAGAAACTTGATCCGTAGTTTTGGTGAATTAAATATATTCTGGTACTGGGCTATTTTTCAATAGTTCTATTTTATCTAACACTATGGATTTCAAGATGGGGTTGCATAAAAGTAACACTTTCAGCAATTTCGGTCATCATAAGCTAGGCAATTGGTTTTCTACATTGGGTCATCCTCGACGGAAAATAAGCCTTTTAAAAAACTCCAAAAGCCTGAGTAAGTACTTATTGTTTCAGAATTTCAATATTTCGATGACTATTCATACTTTTTGTTAGTAATTCTCTTAAGTGACACTATACATCTTAATCTGATTACGAAAATATCGCTCTTTTAAAATATATTTTTTTTTCTTTTAACAAATAAAGATGTTTACTTTATTTTTTGTAAATATTAAGCAGCCATTGTTTAGTTTGTTTTAATATGTGTGAGTGTTTTGTAAACAGTGCTCATCTACAGCAGTTGTTTACAAAGTAGTTAATACGGCATATTTAAATATTTACTTTTATTTCCATTCTACAATTTTCTCCTTATTTGTTTTAAAAAGAGATGTAATTATTAATTGTTTGTCGGCCTTGAATTTTGAAGAAAATAGAACGTTTAATAATTCAATTTTAAAAAGACTAAGTTAGTTTTCCCAAAAGAAAGTTGATTGAGCATTTTGCATTTTTTACACATTTACCTCTTAAGATGCTTTTGTCAATTTCCCGGCTTCTATATAATAAAGATTTCCTTTGCCGTTATCATCTTATGTATCAAGATATGATTATGATATGAGCTGCATTTGTTCAGTGATACTGGGGTGCAAAAGATCAGCTTAGCTGCTTTTTTCTGTTTACATAGTTACGTGAGATGTTTACGTCGTGTATTAAAGAAAGTAATAGTGTCCTTTTATTAATTTAAGGAATATTTATTGATATCCTCTATTTGTATTAGCAGTTTTGGAATTAAAAATTAAATCAATAATATATTTATAATCCTGCAGATTAATTTAATTTGAGCATTTTTATAACTCTTATCTTTCCTACATTTTCTGATTGTATGTCTAGCTTTTTAGTGTTATTCTCAATTTGTATTTTTTTATTCTAAATATATTTGTTATATTTTGCATAAAAAAATATAGTAGACCATAAAATTTTCATTGCCGAAAAAGTTTCTGTAAATAAATTATACTCTCACATTTATTTTAGACCATGGTATTATTTTAACCAATGGTAGAATCTTTCCTCGTGGACAAATATTGAAATAATTTTTGTTGCATCCAAATAAAGTTTGGCTACTTATGTATTAATAACGTCAACCATTTTTCCCAATATTTTTTTCCCCAATGTGTGTGATTAGTGCCAGTAATATACATCAGTAATAAAATTCTCTGTTTTAAGTGTTGTTAATCCTATTTCATTATATTAAATAACCATTCACTTATTTAATACTCTAGCACTTCTAATATCGCCAGCTGCAAGAGTTTTGATTTCCCAAATGCTTAAGGTCATTTTGGTGTAGTCGACGATATAATACGCAAGTGGCAAAGTTTATTGCCATAAAAAATTTTTGGGCCACTCCGATGAAAAGTGAATTAACAAAAGTTTATTCAGAAAATTGCCATTAATAGAAGTTTCAGAATGAAAATAGGAATGGGAAATTGGATACTTTTCTTGTTTTAATATCACCAGTGTTAATGTTCCAAAGCTAGCAACCTCATATTTTTATCTTAAAATGAGGTTACATTATTTAATGTGTATTTTTTGGTAACTCTCTATTCTAAAAAAAAGTAACGGCCGCTGTCGCCGATGCTGTCACGAGCTTGTTCAGCTATCTTCTCCTAAACCTTGGGGATTTTTGAATTTCGAGAAACATATCCACGGATACGGAAAATTCCAAGGAGCCTGATAAGCAGACTTAAATTTCAAAAATCGAATTATTTTAGAAGATATTAATAAAAAACTGAAAAAATAAAACATAATGGTTGCTAGATTTGTCATAAAATCATTCATTCCTTTGCAACAAAGCAATTCCAAGTATGTAGAATTGTGTGAAATTCACAAACAAAGTTGACAATTTTCAAATCTTAAGGTCACTTAGGCAACAGGAGTTTAGAATTAGTGATTATTCATTTTTCCAAAACAGAATAACGATTGGTAACTGATTTTAAAAGTGCCATCTTGGCATTAGGTACAATCTGGCAAAATGGTATCTTTCCAAGCAGGGTGAATCTAAACCGTGAGTTCAAAAGTGTTAGAACCCAGTATCTTGGAAATGAAAAAATAAAAAATGCAGATTATTTTAAAGCTGGTTCGGTCCAGCTGGTGTATTTACTACCAGTAAAAATATTTGGTGGCGTTAACTATATGCCATTATAGCAGTTATTGTACACTTTGGATATTTGCCAGCACCACGAATTATATCTGAGATGATATAATTCGTGGTTCTAAATATGCCAATCTGCAAAGGTTTATGTATATGAAAATATGGATAACGGTTTTCTGGGGACCTTACATGATCAGTAATTATAGGTTGTGAGCATATGTAAATCCCGAAATAATGAAAAGTCGTCATGGGTGGCAAGCTATCCCAGCTGTTTCGTAGTTTTTATCAAAGAAAACATATAAAGTACTGTTTTCTTAGAGCTAATTATTAACTATACATATATGCAAGTCGCCAAATTATGAAAATTCGCCAGAATTGGCTAATACTCAAGGTGTTCAATTGGTTTCACATAATTAAAATAGTGCAAAGTTTAAATTTTTATGTTTCTTAATTCTGGAATTTTTCTTAAAGGCACTCTGCGAAAATCACACTTTTTTAGCAATTTTCAGCAAGTCATTTTGTTATTTATGGATTAGAAATTATTTATGTTTGTTTTTCTGTGCAAAGATCTCAAAGATGGGATTAAAAGGCGACCGTCCTGTTTTTTTTTTTTTTTTTTTTTTTTCTTAGGCGGGAAGTTGCATGTTCTTTTTTTATCATTGTAATGGGAGGATTCACATTCCGTCCCTTCACAATATCATATTGACGACTTGGCGCTATTTGTTTTTAGTAGTTACTTAGTGATAAATGACTGTTAGAACACAGCATGAGCATTGACAGGGGATGGCTGATGAGGCTGCAGCCACCCCAAAATGAGTGAGCATAGAATTTGGAGAAAAAATATGTATTCAAGGATAAATTTGAAACTTTCTCTGGAGAAATGTTTGATGTTCCCTTCAGACCTAAGCCAACCCCTCCTCACAGTTTGTTTTCCAACTGCAAAGTTGCAAATGGAAGATGAATGATTGATTTATGAATTTAAAAAAAAAAAGTTATATGCAAACACTTTTAGTCAAAATAAAAGGAGCCCACCCCACCCTAAGAAAGATATGTTATATTGATTTTCAAAAGTTATATTGGATACCAGGTTTTATTTTAAGTTCCAAGCCACCCCCCCAAAAAATTCCTGCCTATGCTACTGCAACACAGACAGGTAGAAGGTCCAATTCCCGGTATCTTCTGTAAGCTATTGAGTGCTGTGTTCATTTATTTTATTTTTTTTTCCGTAGCAATGGGAAGTCCCATATTATTTTTTATGATAGCTGAAGGAGTCACATCCTTACCTTTACAATCCATATTGAAGGTCAATGTGCTTTTCTCTTCCATTGCGTAGGCAATGCCAGGAGTGTTTGTATAAAAAGGTTCTATGACCCGTGGTTACAACTAAATGTAAAGAATTTTTATTCATTTAATTGTGCTAATAATGAGTTTGTTTTTAAGAAATTTTCACTCTGGTATATTCAAAAATCTCTTTTTCTCTAAGAAAGATCTTAAATTGGGGAGGAAAAATTTCTAGAAAGAGCATAAGTTGTTTCTGGTGACTTATTTGATGATGTGGCATGCCCTTTTTAAACAAAAAAACAAAGGTATATATAGAAAACTGTTTTCATATGTTTTATACAAAATTCATACCATTTATTGTACAAGTACTTTAGTGTCCACAAAGCAGGGTTTGAAAAAAACCCAGTTTAAAAGAAAAACCCAAAAAATGGGTTTTGTGGCTTGAACCATTTTTTTTAATCCTTTTATAATTACAAATTACATATTTATAAATTAAATTATTTGTAAAATGTTCAAATAACAATTAATATTCCTTCTGAAAATAATTAAAACGAAGTAAATAAACAATTGTGCAATACTTATGTGGATATTGAAATCATTCAATTTTAATATTTTATTTAGAAATACTATTTTTTATATTTAGTATCTACTTATATAATACGCTAACTTTTTCAGTACCAAAATTGACGATATTTCTATGCTGGGAATGGCAACATTAGCATAATAACAATAACACGTGCACAAAAATCCAAATTAACAGTTCAATGACATAAAGCGAAGCAAGCATACTCATTACCGGTTACGGATGTCACTCAGTAGCTAGATTACAAAATAACAATGCATACGCGTAAAAGCAAAATCTTTCGGATCTTTTCACATCCTATTTATTGCACATTTAAAAAAAAGTGGGCTGAAGCATATTTTAGCCATTTCCTGATTTTTGTAACCAAGGATACGTATTAAATAATGCAACTGTACTATAAAACACCAGGTTGCTAACTTTGGCACATGAACCCCGCAGCTGCTGCAATTAAGAACCATTTCTGTAGGAATTTGTATAGCACATTATCACCGACCCAATACTTTTTTTAATTATATAATTTTATGAATGGAAATGTCATTAATTATATCTTTTCATACATCTTGCAATGTTAGTACTTGACTTTTTGCCCCATTGCCACCATCAGCTTTTGTCATGACACCCCCAAAATTTGTAGCAATCCTAACCTAAATAAATTTCATGACAAATACTGTTAAAACATGAAATATGATTTTCGCTGAAAGGACTCCGATAGTTTGGACAAAACTGACTGAGTATATAGAAGCTGGCCACCTTGGCGACTTGTATAATATAATACAATAGTAATTGTTTACTACATTTTACATGGAATATTGCTCTTAAATTCATTAGTAATAGGGATGCACCGAATATTCGGTTGGTATTTGGTATACTGCCTATTCGGCAGACAAACCGAATATTCGATTCGGCCAAATACTTAAATATTCGGCAACTGAATAGTAAACAAATTGAAGTATTTACCAATCGGTAAACAAATACATATTTTTATATCATGAATGAAAGATACAGTATAGTACCATAGTACTAAATTGATTTAAGTTGTTACTTACTATTATCACATGTAAAATAAGTGTTAGAAACCCTTAGAAAGTCCTCCTATCAAGGCCATCCTTGGCAGATAGCCCTAACCTAGCGTTCCACAAACACACAAAAAACTAATATCACAATGAAATTAAAAACTCATAACATTAAGTGTTCATAAATATGTAAAGTCAATTAACTACTAATTTTTTAATATATAAAGGAAACACTCTTGCGCATTAAATTTTGCAGCATTTTAATTTTTGAAGTTTTACACCATATGAAATATTAAAATAAATAAAAACTTTGTGAAAAAAACACACATAAAAGATTACTTATAAGGGATAGCGATTGTTTCGACCAAAAAATTCTTTCAGTCTTCATTAGACAAGCTCTTCCGTCTTACTGAGCAGAGGGAACTGTTTTTTTTTTTTTTTTCACAAAGTTTTTATTTATTTTATTATTTAACTGAACCCAGTTTGGCAATATCTCCTATATTTGAGAAATTGCTAAGCTTTAATATTGCTGAAGTTGAAGTATCGTATCACATTCAATGCATTAGTAAAATTAACATAAATATTAAAAAAGTGAAATTGTTTTTCTAATTTGTCTTAATGTTTACCATCCTAAAAATGAACATTTTTATGTAGGTGTTGTCCATGAACATCCTCATATTGGCTCTGATGGTGAAAGTGAAGAAGCTTCTGGAGCATCTGATGAAGTTGTCTCCCCCGTTAAGCTCAGGACTAGAGCCAGAAGAGTTAGCAATGTAACTATTTTTGAATAGAAATGAAATGTGGCTTATTATTTTATTATTATTGCTTGCTTTTCTGTTATTTCTTATTAAACAAAACTGAGTAATCTTTCGGATAAATTTATGATTTAGGGGAATATTTTTGAAAATTATTTAATGACAAAATAATATCACCTTGATTATCCTTATGAATGAGTAACTCTATAATTTAAACAAATTTTTATAAAATTTAATGAGTAATGTGTATTAAACCTTTCATTATAAAAATCATCTTAACACAATGATCATAATATTCACATTAATTTTGTAAAATTAAAGGGAACAACATTCAAATTCTAAGTCTTTGCCATCTATTATTCTACTTTTAAGACCATTTTGAAAAAAAATTCACGATTTTTCATAAATAAAAAGAAAGTAATTATGTCAAGTGAAATTAAAATTTTTTTAAAGAAGTCTCTTTGTGAGCTGTTTGATACAATATAATAAACAATTAACCTAAATGAGACATGACACTTTCAGAAAAGAATTCTTAAGAGTAGTTTATACAAAGTCTGCCATACTTAGGAAAATTTTGCATTTCAATTCCATTGAGAATTTCTTAAAAAGCACTTTTTTTTTTTTTTTTTTTTTTGGTTGTTGTTGTGTGTGTCAGTGTCCATCCTTGATGCACAGACATGGATAAAATGTAAAGCTGTCTGCAAACTCAAAAATGTTCTGCAAAAAAAAGGCTGTTTGCTTCCCGTGTCCTATATCACGGCCAACATCTAAACATTACGTTAAAATAGCATACTACTTAAAAGTTCATATTGATGTTATCATTTTGCAAACTCAAACTTAATAAATATGATTTATTTACTGTTTTTTCACTGACATATTATCTTTTCATTAGTTTATTTGCACACTTTTTTGCTTAAATTTAACAATAAAGAAATTTAAAAAAAAATCTAAGCTGTCTGCAAAGTTGGAAAATTTTCTGCAAATGGAATTCACGCATTCATCTATATTATATAGATCTGCTGATGCAACTGGCTTTTTTTTTTTTTTTTCATGTAATGATTTTTGTTTTTTAATATGAAATTTTCAAGCAATGAAATCTAAAACTAACATGGCTGACTGAAATAAACATTGATGTAAGTGCTTAAGTGAAGGTGGGCCACATTGAAACTTCATAATTTTACAAATATATCTAAGTCACAAATAACTGTTGCTATGTATCTGTGATGCACAAGAGTTAATTACTACCCAGAATTTCCTGCAGTGAATTGCTGCTAGCGCATGCATTGTGCAACCTGTCATTTGTGATTGTGTGGTCTGACGATTACAAAAATTTTCATTTGTTGGGTTTGATGATGATTGGGATAAAAATGGAGTAAAAGAAACTGCACACTGTACTTATGCGAGCAAATAAATGCATTAAATGTAAACAAAAGTGTAAATTTTTCATCTGTTTCTGCTCTTCAAAAATAATCTGAATCTTTTTAGTAGTTTTATGTTTTTTAAAAGGTTTCCTAAAGTTAGTAAAATGAGGAATATGCTGAAAAGCATGAGCAAAATCTTATAGCTACTTTCCAACTTGCAATCCTGGAAAAATGTTTAATTTGTAGCAGTTTTGAAAATCATTAATCGCTAAAGCATAAATTGTCCTCTGGAGGGGAAAAAAGCATATTGATTTCTGAAGGCTATGAAAACGATGCAAGATTACTGTATGGTTCAGAGCCTGGTAGGTATGCTAGTATAAAAGAAGTGTTGCCTGAAGTAAACTAGTCTTTGAATAAATTAGCTGTCATTGATTTTTTAAGTTTTCTATAAAAGAGAGAAAATCTGCTATGTTGCTCATTGAAAAACTAAAATCCAGGGAAATTTATGAAAAATTAATGTAACAAAACCTTCATAGTTGCAATGAATGACAGTGTGTTAATGAAGCTAGCCTCCTCTTTCAGGAGGTACAGTTTAAGGATTAAAGTTGTTAACCTTTTCTGTAAACTAAAATAATATCCACTAAATCAATTTGGCAATTCATTTTACTTACGTCACTTATATGAGAATCTGTTATTTCTAAATGCACTAAAGATTGCTTTACTGTTTATATGAGCTGCCATTCTTTACAAAACCAACCATTTTTAGAAAAGAAAGAAAAAATTTATTTACGTGCTCCTTAATAGTCTCATAGTGGGCCATAATGAGCCATTGATTTTTTTAAAAATTGTAATAAAGTACTTGTTTTGATTTACATGAAATTAAAATTTAGTTTAATATGAAAATATTAAATAAAAATATTGTATCTGATATACTGTGGGTAATGTACACTTGAATAAAATAATTTTAAAATATTTTAGTGTCCGACATAGGTTAGAGAAAATATTCTTTTTTAAAAACTGCCTTATTCAAATTTATTATTTTTTGATATTTTTGAAATAAAAGAATTTCAATTCTCATTCGCAAGAAGTCACACCTATATTTTTGAACCTATTATACTTTCAGGTGTATAATTATGATCATAGTGTTTTTTGTCCGCTAAAGATCTATAGCATTGTCTTGGAGATAGTGAGGTTCTAGTTAACAATTGTGATATTTCAGCCTATTATCAGCAACTCTTTGTGAGTACAATGTTGAACAACAGATATTTCGTGTCATAAAATCTTTCATATTTTAAAGGTGCCTGTTCTTCTGCCTTTTTAATATGTCATCGGCATTATGGTAATTGGTATTAGAACTCTCATTTTAGCATATTTATATGTATGACTTTTTATTACAGCAAGACATAAGCAAAAGACTCTCCCTCCCTGCTGATGTTCGTCTTCCTGAAAGTTTTCTTGCAAAACAGTCAGTCAGCCCAACATTAGAAGGACCAATCAGTCGTACCCTTAGAAGGCAATCTCTGGTGAGTGTTTCATTACTGGGTGATTTTAGAGATTGCAGAGAGCGAGAGTATTTGTTTGGTTTTTTTTTTAAATATAACTTATAAAAATAATTGCTTCCCTCTCCCTCATAATGGACAGTTACTTATAGTCCTCATTTTCTGTATCTATGTTATATTTCAAGGTTATTTCAGCACTCTGCTCTATGTAACATTGTTCTATTACTGAAGACTTACCTTTTAGCTGTACTGAACTGAATTAAAGCTATTGATCAGTCTCAGTGGTCCCCAAATATTGTTTAAATTAGAAAAACCAATGTGATTCAAATCATTTTTGTTACTCTATTCAATAAACTATTTATGGCTATGTACAATTTTGGCTTAAAGCTTACATATCAATTGATTCTGTTCTAAAACATACAGGGCTGCCACTGGTGACTATTTGCTACTATTTTCAGCAAAAGGTGACTATGGCAACCATTTTCTTTTAAAAAAGGCCTAAAAGACTCTTTTCTGAAAAACTTGATAGAAAATAAGTCAAATTTTATTAAAATAACAAGATATAATAAGATAATTGTATAAGTAATTTTTTATAGTTAATCAAAGACTAACTTTGAAACGGAGAATCTAACATTTTTACCTCTAGTTTAATGTCCTTGTGACCAGAGATGTAACAAATAGCGATTTGGCTGAATAGCCAAATATTTGGCTAGTAGCTCAGGCCGAATACTGAATATTCAGCCGTATACTGAATGCTGAATATGTGGTAGCCGAATATTAAATATTTTTAATTTTTATTTTAATTGTAAATAAAATGCTGCTTTTCACATTTGTAATTAAATGCTAAATAAAGACATTAAATTTCATTTTATATTATTTGTAGGTAATTAAAACACACAACAGTATGTTATCTGTAAAACTAAAAAATATTTGTCATGAAAAAATATCTTTTACTGAGACTAATTTATTGACTGAGACTAATACTGAACACTAATAGCAGCATAATTATATTTTAAGATATTCATAATTTAATAAATATGCTATGATAAATGTGATTAATCTGGCAACTATACATAATCACATCATGCTTTGGGTTCTGCAGCCTCTAAGCAAACATATGTAGCAGCTTTTCAAAATTATGTTTGTAATTGAGGATCTGAAAAGATCCTCAATTACAAACATTACCCCAATTACAAAGAGAAGGTAGAAAGCCAAGTCAAGTATTGTCACAAAGTAGAAAAGTCTACATTTCTGAAGTATTTATTATTAAATACATTAGATTATGTTTCATTCAGCTTAAAATTCAATGACTTAGGATATTTTATAATATGAAATTAACATATTGAAGTATAATCAATATTATTTGTAAAGGAATTTAAAAATGCATGTTAAAAATATTTTCTTTCTCGTTGTTCTGAAATTGTTCATCTGAATATGTAGCAATATTTGGCCGAATATCTGTTCAGTATTCAACCAACTGAATATTCGGCAAAACAGTGGAAACCAAATAGAGACCGAATATTCGTTACATCCCTACTTGCTGCTTTGAAATACCTCATAAATTTTTTAAACAAATAAATTTTTTTAAAAGAATGGTGTTCACTTATGTTTAAAAGCACAAAAGTTTTCACTGGAAATTTTTTAATTTTTAACAAAATTCACTTGGTAAAAAATTATTAACAATTTATTTTTTCTTTTTATATGTCAAAAGAAACAATTTATAAAAAATTTGAAAAGTAAATTTTAAAATTTGGGTTAAATATAGAATATTAAATTTTGTCATGTCTGTCACATTTGTCACACCAATCATGTCTGTTACAATTAGTTTTTCAAGCAGCTTTTCCGTAATCTTTTCTTTGAAAGTTACTATTGAACTAAGTATAAAAGTCAACAGTGGTTTTTTTTATGAGTAGTAAAGTGCTTTTGAGGACATTTGTTATGACCCCTGAAATGCTATCATATGATGTGATTTTTTCCCCTTCAAGAGCCATTAAAGAAATAGTTTGTCAGCACATATTTATCTTTATACCTCTGACACTTTTCAGGATATAGTTCTGAAATCTCTAATAAATAATGCAACATGTTACCATCTTTTGGGGGTCACTCTGCATATATTACGGTGGTATATTATTATGATAGTGACTGTCACTGTTTCTTCTGAGAAATTTGTGGAAAATCATCCAGAGTTTAAAGTGCAAGAGATTGAATTTAAATCTGATGGAACATCTCACCACTTTGAACAAAAATATATGCTATTTTCAATGACACAAAGTAAGCTCTCAAAAGTATGGCATTTTCTGAACTACATCACACTGCAAAGGATGTATTGATGGCATTGGTGGGAGTACACAGTGTCAAGTCCGAGAGGCTACTTGAGCCAATATAGATCCTAGAGAACGCCATTATGAGTTTTGATTAAGCTGCAAGGAAAATGTGCCCTGGAATCAATGTCATGTATGAATCTAAAGAAAAAATACACTGAAAGCAAACCTTGATCTGACATGGCAAGAAATCAAAACAATATCTGGAATGCAAAACTCGCATTGTTTCTGATCATGTACACCTGGCATATTAAAAATTTATTACCTAACTTCAGAGTGTAAAAAGGGTGCAACTGCTTACAATTTGCACTGTGGCCAATGGATGAATGTACAATACGATAATGAGGTTTTTGTAGAATAACAACAGAAATTGAGTAGTACCAGCACAAAATAAAATGCTTAATAATTAAAATTAAAGACAAGTTTAAATTTGAACCCAAAATAATGTTTGGTATGAAAAGGAGCAAATATTACAGCGGGTCCCAAAAAATTCTAGACTTGAAATCCATATCAATTTAGAACAAATGGTAATAATACTCTTATATAATCACTCAAAATCTATGTCTAAATTTTGTCATGTCTGTCACAGCAGGTTTTAACCTAATTAATTAAAAGCATTTTCTCTTGAATTAAAATCATAAAATTTTTAATAATTAAGGCCTGTATTTGCATCACCTCATGGCAATATTTTTTCTATGAATCAATATTTAGTACTAAAATTTGAGCAATGTGATGTTCGTTAAATGGAATTAGCCAAAAGACTACCAATCGCAAAGCTAGACTGGCTGGATAATAGTAGAAAGTATCTCGTGTCTGCACTTCTAATGGTCTTCTGTCATAAAAACATTGTTCCTGCAAAATGAAATATAAGGTTGAAACTTTATATTTAGGATTGTTGTAACATCTAGTTGTGCACCTCCCCCTTTGGTCCTAATCGACTGGATAGTTTATCTACAGCCCCCCCCCCCCCAAAGATTTTAAATACATTACACTCTGGGCAGAAATTCATTAAAGTGTATTTTATAGGTATTAGGCTATTTCAAACAACTCAGAAGTGATATGTGCTGTTAAGAGTTACAAAATGAATTTCTCCATTAAAAGAAGTATCTTTATCATTTATTGTTCTGCTACAAGATTTCCAATACATTACGGTCAATTGCAGTTTTAGAAACATTCGGTCCTATTCAAGCACAATACTGTTGTCCCATATAGTTAAGTAATGGTCTGACCATGGTCCTGGAGTTTTGGTAGATTTTCTCCAGATGTAACATGAATACATGTTAAAGCCCCTTAGGAAGTCCTCTTACTAAGGCACCCTCCATCTTTGGCAGATCGCCCTAGCAAAGCTTTGCCATAATCACACAAACAAAATCGAAAACATTCACATTCCTCCCTCAAAATTCGCTAAGCCTGTCGACTTTTAGTGTACGTGTGTATGCATTTAACTCTCGTATCTCAAACTATTAGTCGTAGAATGGTGAAATTTCATATATAAGGTTGTTGTAACATCTAGTTGTGCATCTTGATTTTTGGTTCCAATCTACTTGAGAGTTTATTTGCAGAACCGTCTAAAACAATTTCAATACATTAATGTCTATGGACATCTTCAGTATATTATGTCTGTAGTCAGTCATTGTTTGTTTCATGCCCAAAATCTTGCCATTTGTCATCAACCTTGGCGAGTTTTGCCAAAATATTGCCATATTTGGCAGAAAAATAATTTCATATTTTCCATAACTCTAAAACTTTTGACCCTAGAATGTTGAAATTTTGTATTTAGAACTATTGTAACATCTAGCTGTGCATCTCTTTTTGATTGCAGTCGACTGGGTAATTTATTTACAGGGTCACCCAGGTGACTTTAAATACATTAAGGTGTATGAATACGTTTAATTCATTGAAAGTCTGTGGTCAGTTATTATTTTGGCTATCCCAAAAATCTCGCAAACTATCTCAAGCTTATCAGCTTTTGATGAAATATCGCCAAATTAAGTGTCAAAAACAAATCTTTCAAATTGAACCCAGCTTGGTAATATCTAAATAATAAAAGCGCTTGGATGTCACAACTCCAGGATTGGCTCATCGCTTCCGGTACATCTGTGGGCATTTTAAAATTTTGATAAAAACATTTTATCTCTAACTAAAAACAAAAACTTTTTATACAGTTTGAAAGATCTCTAAAAAATTAACCTTTTTTTTTTTTTTTTTTTTTTAAACTTGCAGCTACTTTCAACTCTAAGTATCTAGCGAGATAGCACGCCTTGAAAATGTAAACACAGAAGTGAACCAGATTAATTCCTTGATTCTTTGAAAAAAAAATCATGCAACATAATCTGTCACGTAGATCGATTAGATGATGTCATATACTGGCAAAAATATGCTTTTTGCGTGACAAGCAATGCAAGGACAGTTTTATTTAATATATAAGTTCTATTTAACAGAAAAAAATTGATAGATTCTGGGCAAATTTATTGAGAATGTGTAAAATTTTGTTTGCTCAACACTTAAACACCTATTTATTGGAATTCTTTTTTAGAAATTGGCAACACTCTTTGAGATGAGAACATAAACGTATTTTTTTGTTGTTTTCACATTTTTTTCATTGCTCTCCCCATAGTGTTTTTAAAAGTTAACCGCTTGACATGTGTGAAATCCTATTTTCAGAGTGTTTGAGTATCTCAGATTGATTTGGTCACAGCATTTGTTTAAGTTTGAATTCATATAAGCAGATGTATTTTGATTTCAACATTGTTGGATCGTAACTTTTATCTCTATTGTTTTGGGACAGTTGTTTTACTTTTGTCATAAATCCATCAGTATTTGTTTAATTTTGAAGTGTTTAATTGAGTGTTTAGGCTGTTTTTGGTGACATGCTTTTGTCATAAGAGTTTGTTTAATTTTGAATTCATTTAACTGGATGGATTTTGATTTCAACGTTGTAGCTTTTATTTAAGTTAATTTGGTGTCGTTTATTTTGTTTTTGTCGTAAATATAATTACTAGCCGACAAGCCATCCAGCATCACTGGCCCATGAAAGTTCGCTTAAAAAAATTGCTGACCAGTAAGCTAGACTTTGTGCCTCTGTTAACTGTGTCAGTCAGTCTAATGACTACGTCTATGATTTTTTCTAAAAATTAGTCTTGTTTCAACAACTCAACTCTGAACATTAGAATTTCTTTCTGTTAAATCCAATATCTTAAGAAAATAGAAAGAAATTCTAGAGTTCAGAGTTGAGTTGTTGCAACATAAATCCAATTTTTAAAAAATAAAATCACAGACGTAGTTGTTAGACTGACACAGTTAACATCCCCCTCCTTCTCTTCTGTGTTTGCGTTGCAGCAGGAAGACTGGTTATTATACCAACAACAGCTGGACACTGTTTTTTAGTAGCTGCATAGGTATTAGCGATAAATGACTGTTAGAACACAGACATATAGAAGGGGACATATATCAGGTGCGGTCGTTGCTCGCGGGGACATTAAATTTTTAAAAATATACAATTACAGACAAACTATTGAGCCTTCATTCAGCTGGTCGCCAAAGGCGAGTGGCTTGTAGATTGCACTTTTTTTTTTTTTTTCCCCCTCCTGAAGCGGTCCGTTGGCAGACCAGGTGGTCGCCGAAGGCGGGTAGCCCGTAGGCTGCCCTTTTTGGCTGCGAAGAGGCCGTTGCTGCACTAGCTGGTCGCCGGATACAGCCACTCAACGAAATATCTAAAAGTGGCCTGTACGTTGCATAGGCTGGACGTGAAGCGGTTAGACCAGCTTGTTGTTGATGGCGGATGGCCCGTAGGTTGCAAATTTCGGTTGCCCGTGAGAGTCCTGTGTCTCGGTGGTTGCACAAGCCAGTTGTGAAGCAGCTTGTGTGCTTTAGGTTGCTGTTGAAATTTTGAATACTTTTACAAGGGTTTAAGTAAAAGTTTCTACAATCTTAATTAAAAAATTAGAAATAATTACGCATCAATAACCAGAGTTATCTATTATGCAGTGTCAGTATTTTCTGATATTTCTTAGAAACCTGTACATTTTAAGCTTGAAATGCTTATTGAAGACTTGAATAATGAAGACTTGAAATTTATAACAAATTTTAGTTTAAACAAGAACAATTACAAAATGACTGGATAATTTAATTTAAAAGGATTTAGCTATTACCTGATATATTCAACAATATTAACTTAATTTACTGATTTTCATTCTGAAATAAAAATAGAGATAGTACATAATTCTGAATCTTACGAAAAAAGTTCATACCAAGTATTAGGATACCGTAATATTTATGAATCTTAAATTACTTTCCTCTTGATTTTATTACATGCTGTACTTTTACTAAACAACAACTTGAGAATTCTTAAAAATGCATTTATATTCTTTTAATTCTGATGATACTTCAATTCTTAAAGAAAATGAACGATATTTCATTAAAATAAAAAATGTCTTCTCAGGGCAGAGGCAGCCTTTTCCTCAGTTCCTCTACATTCCTTAACTAACTTCAGAGCTTGCTAACATCAAAGCTCCAATTAGAGACCTGCACGGGCCTGAAAATTGAGACCCGGCCCGGCCCAAGCCCGAAGATTCTTGAATTTGTTGTCCAGGCCCGGGCCAGTAACACATTTGAAACAAACATCACGGCCCGGCCCGGCCCATACGGGCCCATAATTGAGGAACAAAACTTCGAAAATTCCAGAAATTTAAAAAAATATAAAGACGAGCAAATGGGTCGATAAATAAATATTTTTGAGGCATTTTATAGTAAGTAAAGTTATTAATGTTAACTACTACATTAAATTAATACTTATATTAAAATAACCACCATTTATATGCATATATATTCGGAAAAGTGGAATATTTTTAATTAGATGTTAATTCATAAAGTAGAATAAAGAGGAAATCTCCGGTTGAACTGGAATCGGGACATAGCTGTATCAGCTCAGTCTGGCGCCATCATAGGTGCCACTAATGGTATACAAAAGGAAAACAGATGGTTATGGCATCTTTTTGTAAGTGTAACAAAATTTGAATACTTTCCCACATCAGTTTGCTGGTTGCAAGAAGGGTAGGGGAAAAAAAAAAACTAGACACGAGTCTGGCCTGGCCCGTTGACAACAGATTTATTATTCCCGTACCCATACCCGGCCCGTGCAGGTCTCTAGCTCCAATAGCAAGGTGCATAAAAATAAAACAAAACTTGAAACTAACTCTGGCACATAGAACTGCCACTTCAAGCAACCTGCCGCAGACTGATACAAGAGAAACGCCCCACTCGGATTGAATGGGGAGGTGCAATAGCCAATCAAGACGTGCTACGACACATGACATCATTCTGAGTGTACGTGCCTGCCATCTTCAATCATAACGCCACAACATGGCGGATTCGCCGACGTTTGAGATCGCCAGGGAAATTTTTGTTTACATTAAATTGATTATGGCAAAAACGTAAGTGAAGCATTAAGTGCATATTAAAATAATGTAAAACGTTCTTAGGTTTTAAAAAAAAGGAAGGTGGAAAAGAATTTTAAGACGAAGTACTTTATTGGTAAATATATTATAGTCAATTTTAATTTTAAACATCAGAAAGTACTGGGCTAAGAGTTGCATATTTTAGCCACGAAGCAGGGTTGAGGGGGAGAAAAAACTGGTTTATTTGAAAAAAAACCAGGTTTTTTGGTTTAAACCATCTTTTTGGTTAAAAAAAAAAAAAAAACTTTTATTTAACCTGTTATATACTTATAAATAAAATTATTTGTAAAATGTTCAAATAACAATTAATATTCCTTCTGAAAGTAATTAAATAAACAACTTTTGCTATACTTATGGAGGACATTGAAATCATTCAATTTTAATATTTTATTCAGAGATACTTTTTTTTATATTTAGTATATAATATAATACAATATTAATTGTTTACTACATTTTATATGGAATCTTGCACTTAGATTCATCAGTAATAATGGTGATAAGTTGTTCAAAATGATATTTTTAAGGTTTAAAAATAAGTTTTTAAAACAAAAAAACCTATTTTAGAAACAATTTTAAAATGTTGCCTATAATTTAAGTTTAATAATTTTTAATAATGATAAAACAATAAGATATCTATTAGATTGATATAAAACCTTATTATTGATAATTATAAGGATAATTTTAAAAGATATCGGAACGTATTATTCTATCTGTAGTATTCGGCATTTAAAATCATTCTTTTAAAAAACCCATTTGGTTTAAACCATGCCAACAGTGCCGCAAAGTGGCCATTGACAGTCAAAACTGGTCGCCAAAGGCGGCTAGTTGGAAATATTTGGCTAGAAATCTCTAAACCTTAGTATTACTGCAGTATTTTATCTCTTTCAAACAAAATAAGTTTAGATAAAGTGTGCCGAAAATATTTTTGATTTAATAGACGTGCAAGGAAGTCATGTGTTGTCTACATCAGATCCATCGCCATACGGGTTTTGTGACTTCAGTAATCATATTTACTTTATATTAATTACATTGATCTTTTTTTTTTATGTTTGAAATATATAAGGTCAATTGAAATCTGTTTTTAAGGATCTAGTGGAAATATATCTTACAATTAATGATTAATATTTTTATGTTAATTATTATAATACTAATTAATTATTGATGAATTATTCAGTTAATTTTTAAATACCATTATCGCGAATAAGTTACCTTTTTAAAAATAGTCACGATCTGCTCCTGAAGACTTTTCAAAACTCTTTTCCCAAGTTGCACTTGATAAATGTTTTTATATGTTACAGGTATGAAATAGATGCCTGGTGTACAATTAATAGAACAAGTATAAAAATACACATGTTTGCTTCGAGACCTGATGTCATATTAGTAGAACTAATATTAGATTCTTATTTATAATGGAATTTCTAATTAATTTATAGTTAAAAGTACTGAATTGGGCATAAATAAATATTAATAATGAGTAGTATAAATTAAGAGTCTAATTTATACTATGAAATTTTTTAAAGATGCTGGGAAATGCATATAATATTTTGAGAACTAATAAAAGATGCATTTAACTTTTGACTTCAGATGGCTTGACACGTCCATTATATTCTCTGCTGGATTATAGAGCAAAATTAACAACTTTCTGCTGCTCTTGCATGTATTATTAGTAGAACACTAGGTTTCGGTCTTAAAACTCTTGAAAATAAGAATATAGAGTAATGTAAAGATGTATTCTAATATTAGGATGTCAGGGCCAAAGGGGTAAGATAAAATACCAATTTATACAAAACGTGTGCTTGCTATTACCAAAATACCATTGCTTATCTTTTACTCATTTCATTTATCAGGTAGCTTTAAATACAGTTAATAGAAAACAATTTCCACAGCCCCTTTGATTTCACATTAATAAGTTTTGATTATATATTATTAAAAAAAAAAAAAAAATTCATTAGCTGCAGTGTATGAAATTTGCTGGTTTTATTTAACTATAACTATTTATATTTTTGTTTTTAGTCTGAAATTGGTTTCGGCCGGGAAGAATCTTATAAAAAGATACGTAAACTTGGTGAGGTATGTATTTATTTACCCCCCCCCCCTTTTTTTTTAATGTAAATTATTGCATTTAACTGTATTTAAGTAAAAGCAGAAGTAAACAACAGCTTCAGCCATCAAGTCAGTATCATAATCACTTCAGTCATCTGAAGCAACATTTTCCACAGCAATTTTAAAAGAGCAATGAACTGATCATAGCTTGAATTATTATGAAGGAAATGTCAATAAATTCACCACCACAACCATTTTGTTATTATTATTATTATTTTTTAAATTGTTTTCACCATTGAAAATGTTTTAGTCAGCATATACAATAAGAACCCCAGTTATCTGAAAATCGTCTTAACCGAAAAGGCATGATAAAATGTATAACACTAAATGACATAAACGTAAAATATTAATATTTTGTATAGAATTTATTGCAACAAATATGTTACATTAAAGTTTTACTTACAGAACATTCGGGTTCACAAAGTAGAAGTAATTTTCCTTTTGTTGTTTAATTTTTGCTTGTTTGAATGCAGCCTTGTTGCTCCAAACAATAAAACATCTGCAATCGTGGCATCATCTTAGTGCTTTGCTTCAATGTATCGAAGAGCTTCATCCAAGTGTTTGTGGCTTCCATATGAGAAATGCTGGTATCCTTTCCAATGGGCTCGTCTTCGGTATTGTTAGCTGCTGCAATAATTTCTTTTTCAGTTAAGTCCTGTTCATTGGTGCTTGAACTCAGCCATGCCTGTACTTCCACGTCATTAATATTCCTTACAAGCAGCTTAAATATATCGGAGAACACTTCATTGTTAACATCAGAATCGCCACACACTATTTGTAACACATAAATTGCAGAAGTCGTTTCCGATAACGCCTCTTGATGTTTTCAACCACCCCTTAGTCCATTGGCGGGATAGGGGAAGTAACTTTTGGAGGTAAAAAATATCGCTCTGATACCATCCTTCTCAAGTTCATCTTCTGACGAATGTGATGGTGCATTATCCAGTAAAAGAGTCGCCTTCTGAGGAAGCTTTTTTTTTCCCCTCCTTTAGAAAATGTTTCACCGCCATAACAAATTCCTTCATGAGCCAGTCAAGAAATATGTGCCGCATCCATGAATGCTTTTAAGAGTGGTATTTTACTGGAAAAGATTCCATGTTCAAATTCTTAAAAGCTCTAGGCTTTTCTGATCATCACTAGATTATTTCATTTGTTTGAAGGTGGGGAGCAAGAAAGATTGGTATGGGAGCTTCAGAACTCCTCCTTATCGTCCAATAGGATCGAGGAGAACACTCTGACGTCTCCTTGGTTGCCGTCTATTATTTTTTTTATATAAAATAATAAGCTAGCAGCAGGATAGTGTTCAGAACCGGTTAATCTGCTTAGCAATCCATTGTATTCTGCAGCTGGAAAAAGTTTTATGCTCAGGGAGGAACATATTGGCTATAAACATGGCCTTTGCTATAATTCTCGCTAATCCAAAAAGTTGTATGGTACCTCGATTAACCAAAAGGATAACCCTTTTAGGATAACCGGGGTTCTACCTAATTTAAAAATGTTTAACCCTTTCCGGCTCAAGAACTTTTATTGTATTTTCTCGTCTATGCAGATGCCTGGAGTAATAGTTAAATTTCTGATGTCAATTTAATGAAGCATGGATAATTTTTCTGTAAAATATATCTATAACATTTTTATAAATATGCATAACACTTTACCACTTAATATCATTTTGTGCAAATTTCATTATTATCTGGTAAATAGACATAGGAAAATTGACTAATGCATCTGAAATTTGTCATGTACACCATAAGTAGGTGGCTAGAACGTCTAGCCACTGCCTGCAAAAGGGTTAAGCTGAAGGCCTAGTCAGGTATAGCCCCTATACTCGGTATGTCACAATCATCTGGACCAGTTCATTTAGAAACTGCTTTGTGTAAAACCTTGAAATTTGGTGAATAGGTATGAAATGATCATTAAATAAAATGACATAAATTAAAAATACTGAGATAGCTTTTAGCATATTTAATTTTCATTTGAAACCCTCCTGTCAATGCCTGTGCAGTGGCACCATCTGGAGAATGAGGTATTGACATAAATATTTCAAATGAAAAATAAATGAATCATGTTGTACCTTTGTGTTTTTAATTTATGCCATTTTATTAAATGATCATTTTCGTACCTATTCACCAAATTTCAAGACTTTATACAGAATAGTTTGTAAATGAACTGGTCCAGATGATTGTAACATAGAGCACATGGGGGCTGATCCTTACTTAGGACTTCACCTTAATCGAATACAGTGATCTCCGTAGAATTTTTTTTCCACTCGGTATTATTGGTTTAGATTAAATCATGCAAGGTGTTTTTAATTTTGTCTGTTGGGCAGTCACTAATAATTGTTCTATGGTATACCCAGTCAAAAAAAGATCTATTAAGAAGTGTCAGTCTGTCATCTTATGACTTCACTTCTTGTGCAGCTGTAAGTACAAGCTTATTCATTGAATGTGTCTGAAATTTTGACAATTGCCTAGTATTTATAATAACATATCTATATTTTATGTTAATATGTTTGAAGTATTGATTTTACTTCTTTAAATTATTTGCCTGCTTGTGTAAATTATTTTTATGAACATAAAAATTTAAATTTTATTGTATTATTAACAGTTATATTATAAATATATAGAAAATGTATAAATGTACTTTTATGAAATATTTGTTTTGGAAATATTTCTTCTTAATCAAGTTTTCATAACTTGACTGTATTCATGACTTGTGCATTTAAACAGGGATCCTATGCCACAGTCTATTTAGGAATGAGCCTTCTCACACAGAATTATGTTGCACTGAAAGAAATCAAATTAGAGCATGAAGAAGGAGCACCTTGTACTGCCATTCGAGAAGGTATTTTACCTATTTTTAATTTTTGATATTACTTGTTTAACTATTAGATGACGGAAGATTAACCCTCGAAGACGCGCGCTGCTTTATGTTACATGAAGACGCGCGTCGGGCCTCGTAGGCCCGAAACAATTTTTTCTTAATAAAACTCAAAGAAAACGATTGTATTGTTAAAAGTAAGTTTAGTTCATCAAAACACACTATGAAAATCATTTTTAAAGTACCTTTTTACAAAAATATCGCTTTTAGTGACGTGCTGAATATAACTGCATAACATTTCAGAATTCTACTTTTTAAATTTTTTTTATGTTATATAATTTAAGTCATATATTTTGTTTTAAAACTTTAATAAATAGAATTGATTTAGGAAACAAATTATTTATTCTTACATTGAAAAACTAAAAATAAAAGTTACATTTTACTCACATTTATTGCAGAGGACGCTACTGTGTTCTCCACACACATTTTTTTTTACATTTAGAACAATACACTTGCGTTTTTCTGTTCTTTGAACTGGGGCATATATGACACCTTTTTCTAACAGAGATCTTTTGTTTTTTTTGTTGGGGGTTCTTCATAATTTTCAGTATGGCTACTGTTTAATTTTTCCCGCAATTCGCGTGGAAGCTTTGGTTGTAAGCTTCTTTCTTTTTGGTGATCCTTCAAAAGTTCCATAGAAAGTTCTTTGATGAACAAACTTCGTTTCCTGTACTGTTTCGTAGGTGTTTTTGTTGATAACAATAGTACTCTGGCATTTATTGTTGCAATATTCAACATGCTAAAAAATATGGCCATGGGCCAGCCATCTTTTGCTAATTCTAGCAGTAGAATATGTAGATGACATTTGATCCACTACATCTACAGCACCCTTTGTTAGATTATAAAACGTTATAATCTCTGGTTTCTTCGATTCGGTAGATTCATCAATGGCACTGTCGTTATGCATTGTGGTAAATAATACGACGCATTTGTTTTTCTTCGGCACATAGGAAACCAAGGTCATATTTCTTCTAAATCCAAACAATGAAGAATGAACTTCTCGGTTTTTACCACAAATAAATTCTTTGGGTAACTCTTTATTTTTTCGAATAGTTCCAACAAGAGTAATTTTTTTTTCTAATAAGTCCTGTGCCAAACTGTAACTGGTATATCAGTTGTCAACCGTAAGGTTTCGTCCAGAATTCAATATTGGTTTTACCAACCGCTTTACAATTTTGTCAGGAGTGTTTTCTCGGCTGTACGGACCTGTAGGTTGAGTTCCTGCATAAATTTCGAGGTTCCAAGTATAAAATGTCCTTGCATCTACAAGAGCAAAAATTTTGAGTCCATATTTTGCAGGCTTACTTGGGATATATTGACAAAATGAACATCTTCCTCGAAATGGTTCCAACTTTTCGTCAATAGTTACATATTCACCGAGACTGTAAAATTTTTTTCAATTTACAATAAAACTTTCAAAAATACTTCTGATAGGCGCTAATTTATCAAATTCTCTTCTAGAGGAACGGTCTCTGACATCATCAAATCTCAAACACCTCATTAGAAATAAAAAACGATTATAGGACATTGTTCTGTGAAAAATGTCAAGCCCAGTACCATCAGTTGCCCACAGATCACAAACATTTACATGTGAAGATTTGTGAAGACCTCCAAAATAAAGAAGTCCTACGAATGCTTTTATTTCTGATATACTTGTGGGTCGGGCATCTCTTTCCCGGGCGAATTTACCTGCAATAGATTGGATATAAATATTGGTACACTCCACAATTGTTGATAGCATTTTTTCGTCGATAAGTAATTGCCAAGAATTTACAGGTGAAGAAACAACTTTTGCTTCTCCCACATTTCCAGGCAATTTTGTCATGATATTATGAGCAGCAGTTCTCACTTTTCTTGTCGGTTCTTTTTTATTCCATTTTGTTAATTTATCTTTGCCAAGATAGTGATCCATAGATTCAAAAATATCTGATTCACTGCTTGAATCAATATCTTCTTCTGAATTTGAGTTATGATCACTGAAATGCTCTTCAGGATCAATTTCTTCATCTTCTTCATCAGTTGATACTTCAGCTAATAACGTCCGCAATCTTTCCATTTCCTTATCATAAGTCGAGTAACGCGACATTTTCAATGCGTGTGTTCTCCTTCGCAATCTAAATGAATATATTTAACAAACATGCAAGCGCGCGCGTCGGGCCTCAGAAGCCCGATCACGTGTTTTCTGAGAAAACAGTTAGGAGAAATATTTCGAAATCCGGTATTTGTCACGTACGTGACCTTGAATGAAGCTACTGTGAAGGTGAAGTTAATCCAGTTAGGGGTTCGTTTTCTGTGCTTTGATTTTACAGCGCCCGGGCCTGATAGGCCCGACGCGCGTTTTCGAGGGTTAAAATTTTAACTTCCTCTCCTTGATGCTAATAAAATTTTGTATTGATAACTAGAATGTGTTGGTAGTACATAAAAATGGCATTAAAATAATGAAAAAAGCTTATTAAACTTTCTGGTAAAAGGCATGATTCTAATTTTTTCTTATCAAACTAAATAATAGTTTTAACTTAGAAATAAATGAACATGCCAGAACCAGAACAATAGTACTCAAAAACATAAATATTCTGGCTTAACGGTGTTGTTCGAAAAAATCCTGTGATTTTGGTACATAAGTACAAATAAACTAATTATGCCAGGCACTTCAAAATTTTGAAACTGCCTCTTTACAAGCTGTACTACATACTGCAATAAACGATCAATCTGTATCAGTTTCAAAACATTTAGAAAAAATTCTTTAAAATCTGAAATTTTTGCAAAGCGTCTGAAATTTTCGCAAAGCGTGTCACTCTTCGAAAAATCTTGCGCCGCAGATCCATGTTTAAGAATTTTTTCTGAAAATTTCACAAAAGCCACAGCTTTTTCGCTTTTTGCAGTGTGTAAAGCAGCTTGAGAAGAACCATCTGGAATTTTTTGGAGACCATGGTGCTATTAGTTTATTTCAATTTGTGTACCAAGACTAAAAACAGTTTTTTTTCTTCGAAGAACAACCTTAATATGAATCTGAAAATAGGACTATCAAAGCATGTAGAAGCCATTAAGAACTTTCTCTTTATTATGACCACTCTTTGTCATTAAATAAAATAGTATTGATTTCTGTGTCAGTTCATTTTACTTTCCGAACATGTACCATGTAAGGAAAGTATTGTAATCATGAAAAAATTCGACTTCGAGATTTTGGTGTATTTACACGTTTTGGGGTCTTCTGAATTCATTTATGCTGTTTTTACGAGATGTATGTGTGTTCGTGTGTATGTGAGTGAACACGAAAGCTCCCAAGAGGGGCATTCGATTGAGCTCAAATTGGGTATATATATTATAAACCACTATCATAAGACCGGCATTGATTTTAGTGTTTAAAAGACATAGTTTTTCCTGCAGGGCTATGACAAAGATTTCTTTTACATTATGGCATATGGTAGGAAATTCTTGAAAGTGTGCTAGCGTTTAAACGGTACATTATATTGAGCTCAAATTGAGTATATATGTTATAAACCACCATCCTAAGACCAGTATTGATTTTGGTGTGTATAGGACTTATATTTTTTCTACAGGGCTACGACAAAAATTTTGTTTACATTATGGCCTATGGGGGGAAATTCTTGAAAGTGCCCTAGCATTTAAACGGTACAGTCTATTGAGCTCAAATTGAAAAAAACTAAAAATTTTTGCTGAATTATTCATCGATTAAAATTTATTTAAATGCTTGGTAATGATCTTAATCATAAGTGTTCGGAAAGTCGAGTGGAGTCACTCCAGATTTTTTTACATTAAGAAAATCTATAAAAAGTGGCTGTTTAAAATTGCAGAAAAAGTTTTTGGGCAATTAAATATTTTTTCACAAAATCTCTTAAAAATAATTATAGCAGGAAACAGCTTTGTCTATTATAAGAAATATCCATAGAAGACATTACAGAAGACAAATCAGAAGTTATCATTCATCTTAAACTGGAAATCAGAGTAGAATAGACTTTCTGAAAAATTCTGTGTAAAATTCAAGAGCTATTATACTAGCTTTATGAGTAAAAATAAGGAATTTTAAAATATCACATTTTCATATGTGCAAGTTTACATTTTGTTGAATTTTTAAAATACAATAGTGATTTGTAATTTTTTCGTTTTGATATTTAACAATTTATCATTTTTTTTCTTCTTTTTTTACAGTTTCACTTCTGAAAGATTTGAAGCACAATAATATAGTCACACTTCATGATATTATTCATACTGAAAAGTCACTTACTCTAGTTTTTGAATATTTGGTAAGAATTTCATTATTGAAACTAATAGTAAATTTTATTTGTTTTATTATAATTTTACTAAACTCAAACAACGCATGTGATATCATGATTATATGTTCTTTTTTAACTGAGCCTTTCAATCTTCTTATTTAACTGGTACATGCAATGTATGAAGTTATATATCTACATTTCATTTAACATTCTAGATAACCAATAGAGAAAACTTGGGTTAGTTTATGACAGAGTTGGAATTTTGATGTCTGAAACTGGCTTTTGGAACAACAGGGGGTTTAAACCGGTTATATCTATCAAAAGCCAGTGTGCTGCTTTGAAAAAGATTTATATGGATATTTAAAAAAATAATGAATCTTAATTTATTAAAGAGCTTCTATACGGCTGGGGAATTTAGGAATTGCAGAAAAAATTTGGGGAAAATAAAGAACTTTCATGAAAGCTGGAAAGATGCTGGGGAGGGGGGGGGAGAATTTCCCCCCCCCTTTTTTTTTTAAGGGAAAAATGATGCTACCATTTACAGGGCTGCCAACTACTACGCATTTGGCGTAGTAAGTACGCATTGTTTACTTTTTCTACGCTCTACGCAACGCATGTTGAGAACTACGCTTTTTTCCTTCTTTTTCAAGGTAAAGAAATCTACAGCCAAAAATGTACCATCTTATATAAATTTGGTATTTTTTTATATTTCAATATCCCTAACTTATTTTATGTTTTGTACGTGGATAGAAAGATATCTGCGCACCCCTGCCAAGTAATCGACTTGACGTTGGCGCAAGTTAGCTGGCCGTAAGATTTTTCGACTCCTTGGCTCTCTCCCCAGCCACGGAAACGTTCGCTAACGGATCTTGGCCAATCGGATGACTCTGCTCAGACGGCTTTCTTGACGTCAACGAAGGGCGCGTTCGAGAATTCATCGGTTGTGCACCGGTGCACGGCGTTTTAACGTTTGCAGTTGAGTAGTGCAGTAACGTATCAGTTGAGGCGGGAAAAAAAAAAAAAAAAAAAAAGATTGCGGGCCAAAAGGGCTAAGCTTCAATATACATCCTACTTTTTTTTGGCTCCAAAATTAGCGATAAATGTATTTGACGTTTTTCTGGAAATGCGAATAAATTCTGCACTACATTCCGTTTTTATTCTTTTTCACAACGTTTTCTTAACATTTTTTAATTCTTTTTGTTGTTATTTTTTAGTTTTTCGATAATTTTTATCGTTAAGATGAAACGCTGGGTTGAGGGTTGCGGGGCCTCCCCCCACCCCCCCACACACACATAAAAATCAATTGTTAGTTAATATTTTTTAAATTTGTGTTGTTTAGATTCTTTACCCTAAATTCTTATAACAAATATTCAAATTTTAGTAGTGTATTCAGTTGCAAAACACGTTTGAAAATGCTCACAGCTACTTTGTTTCTTTGGCGCCGTCAAAAACGGCATTTTTGGCACCAAAAATCAAGGTAGGATGTATTTTGAATGTGGGCCAATTAGCAATTGATAATGTAGAAAATGAATCTGTTTGTAGCATTTGTGCTGTTAATTAATAAGTATCATATTTTTATTTTCTCAATGTAACTTTTTTTTAGTTAGTTTTTAAGGGCAATAATGCAATAACTTCAGGGTGTTTAGTGTAGGTGATACAAAATATCATGGTCCCAAGGCGCATCTAGTATAACAAAAGCGCGCAACTACACATGAAACATTGAAAACTACACATTTTTATTCTTTGTACTACACATAAAGGTTGAAAGAGGTTGGCAGCCCTGCATTTAGTTAGACACGAACACAGAATTTGGTTACACAGAAATCTCCTTTTTTCAGTTACAATTAATCGTATTAGTTAAATTGCCCTGAAAGTTATGCTCAAGCAATCCTATTTGAATCTTTTCCCATCCTTCTTGTGAATGCCATTTTTTCTTCAGCTTTCTTTAAGTCTCCATTGCTGTACGATTTGAAATAGACTTCCCATTTTAATTTTTTACAAATTAATGCTAATGATCAGATTTTTGCAAGTTAAGCTAATTTTTAAGGCCAGATTTTCGTGAAAGATCTCTGTGTTTGTAAAACATTTATGGGCAATAGTTAATAAAAACTATTTCAAATTATTTTAAAATATAGATAGATGTGTTTCATAGCAGTGTATGATATAGCAGAGTGGAATATAATAACATATTTGCCAAAGGCTCCTATTAGGGAATGCAATCCTACTGTTTTTTTGTTTTTCCTGATTGAGATTTATCAATCCAACGTGATTGACAGTTTATTCATATAAGAATTCATTTCAACTGAGAAAAGTAGGAAAGAGTAAGATTTTATGCACTACGGAGTTTACCTTTGACTACTGATGGGAAAAATAAGAAAAGGAAAGAGATTTTATGTAATATATATTTATATATATATATATGTAAAATTTATAGGTACATTAACATACTTACCGTTATTCTTAGTTGCTGAAAAAAGAATGTAAACTATTGAACAAGTCCAATGAATTGTTTCCTAGTCTTATTTAATTTTAGTAAAATAAATGAAAATGTGAATTAAAAAAATTAAAATGGAAACTTTTTATAATTGATTCATGATTTTTTGCTGAGAGATAAATTAGTATGAAATATTTCATTTCATTTGAAGATAGGAAAAGGTAGCGAAAAATTTAGATTAGTGTTTGAATACAGAATTCCATTGAAAGATAATTAAAAAATTAAAGCTTTAAATTAAAATTTGTAATTATTCATTTATGTATCAAAATCAAGAGTAAAAAAAAAAAAAAAAAAAAAGAAAAAAATTTTTCTAAAATTGGAAACTAATGAATGAAATGCTTTTTTTTTTTTTTTTTTAATCTGGTATCCACCACTTCCCCTTCTGACACTCTGCTTATGGTGCCATAAAATTTTTTGTATTGTGAAAAAAATGCTACCTGTATTTTACAATTGGAGGTTGGCAGTTATGTAATAATGTTAATGTAATTAATTAAAATTAATAAGTACTCTAAATGCATTTATGGTATTTACATGCCTTGGCAGCTAAAATATGCAGGTTAAGAAAGTTCTCTCGCTCCTCAATTTTAATGTCGCATTAAATTCAGCTTTTTTTAATGTTTGGGCACTTCCGTGCTTCAATTTCACAAAAAAGTGAAATTGCCTACCTAAAAATGATTGGTATATCTATCCTGAGCCTTCTTTTATTTACATCAAGCCTTAGTCATGCTGTTATTGCTCTACACTCTGTTTTCTCCCCTTTTGATTATGGAAAGGACTGGGAAAATAGACATTTTTACTTTCCGAACATGTACCATGTAAGGAAAGTATTGTAATCATGAAAAAATTCGAATTCGAGATTTTGGTGAATTTACACGTTTTGAGGTCTTCTGAATTCATTTATGCTATTTTTACGAGATGTATGTATGTATGTGTGTTTGTATGTGAGTGAACACGATAGCTCCTGAACAGGGCATCCGATTGAGCTCAAATTGGGTATATATGTTATAAACCACACTCGCAAGACCGGTATTGATTTTGGTGCTTATAGGACTTACAGTTTTTCTACAGGGCTACGACAAAGATTTCTTTTACATTATGGCCTATGGAGGAAAATTCTGGAAAGTGCGCTAGCGTTTAAACGGTACATTCGATTGAGCTCAAATTGGGTATACATGTTATAAACCACCGTCGCAAGATCTGTATTGATTTTGATGTGTATAGGACTTACAGTTTTTCTACAGGGATAAAATAAAGATTTCTTTTACATTATGGCCTATGGGGAGAAATTCTTGAAAGTGCGCTAGCATTTAAACGGTACATTCGATCGAGCTTCAATTTGGTATATATGTTTGAATTATTCATCGATTAAAATTTATTTAAATGCTTGGTAATGATCTTAATTGTAAGTGTTCGGAAAGTCGAGTGGAGTCACTCCAGATTTTTTTTTTTTTTTTTTTTTTAATGAAATTATTTGTACACACTAGAATTTGAGTCGCACACATGTATTAATTGTGTGTATTAAGTGTAGACAGTTTTTTCTTTTCTTTTCTCTTTTATGCAGCAACATGTAAAAAATAAGATTAATTGACGGCTAACCACGTCATTAATTAATGAATAATCTAATTATGAAAGTGACACAAATGCACATTCAGAGCTACCAACCATTCCATATTCTGCAAAATTAACATTTTAGATCACAGCTATGGACATTGCAGCAAGGATGATAGATAAAATTGGATAACTAGATGAAATGATTTCGAATTGAGTTAAAATAATGCAAAAAATTTAACATTGTGTGTGGAGTGATTCCACAGAATGTGGAATGAAAGAATTTATATTATATAAATAGGTATATATAATTTCAAAGCATTAACTTTTAATTTTCAAAAAAGGAGTGTTAAACTAAAAATTCATATTTATAGTCAAACAAATTTGAAATATTAACTAATAAAAAGCATCAATTTTTGTATATTTTTTATCTTTCTTTTCTTCTGAAACTGGAGATTTCATTAAATAGTCAAGTTTAACATTATGAGTATTTTATTGAAAAATATTTGACTTTCTAAAATTGATTAACTTTAATATGTAATTTTTTTTTTTACTTGCTGTTGTTAAAGGTGTCTTTTAAAATGGGTTTTGGAAGGATTTAAATTTATTAATTAAATGTTGGTATTGTATTTAAATGGATATGTTTTTTAAAAAAATAGAGATTTTTGACAGTTTCTTACATTTTAGCTACCTAGGCTTTTGACGAGACAGTTTAAATTTTGTTAAAATCACCATGTGCCTTAAATTTGCCAATCCTGATTTATGAGTTCTTGAGATTTAAGAACTGGAATTTTAGTGTTTTAGCATCTTTGTCTAGGAAAATTAAACAAAAATGCATAACCTTAGTATTCAAAATTGTATTAAAGAATATGCACAATTTTAGATTTTGATGCCAGGAGACTAATGAGTTTATCAGAAAGTGTTTTATCTAGTGAATCTGAGTGTATTGTTTGTATATAAATTATTTAAGTTGATTGTGTTAGCATTATTTTGGAGCAATTTGAAATTCTTACCTTTGAAATCTTTAAACATGTGCAAGTATTAACTTGATAAATTTAAACATGTTAGCATTTGTTTTATTCTGCACGTAAAATATATTTCATATATTTAATTGATATTTCTTTTACAGCAAAATGATCTGAAAAGTTACTTGGTGTCCAGGAAATTTAGTCGTCCTGTTCTAGAAAATAATGTTAAAGTAATTTTCAATAAATTTTTCATGTTTTTAATTGCATTTTAAAATTATTTAATACTTAAGTTCTTTTACAGAATTACTCACAAGAATCTCCATGGTTTGTTAATATGCATGATTGCTGATATTTATTTGAAGTTGATACATTTAAAATGTACAATGATAAATTTCCTTGTGAAAATTGTTTATAGTACTAATATAAGGTGCTTTAATAATGTTGAAACAAATCAAAATAAAATAAAAATTATATTTTATTAAAACATTCTGTAGCAGTTAAAAAGTTAAGCTTGTCATTGTGTTTTTATTACTACTTTGTACTCATAAATTATTCTCAAAGAATGTGACTGATGAAATCCTCAGCAGCATTGTCTTATTTACTTTATAAATACTAAAGCACGACAAATAATTAATGTATGATTTTCTGGTCAAACTACTCTTTAATGAATGTGTTCAGCAAAATTCATTTTTCATATTTTTATTTTAATTCAAATTTAGCCAGTTATATTTTCAGAAATACTCTCCTTATTGAATTGGATTCTGGATTTTAAAAAAAGTTTTCATGTGTTATATATTTATAAATATGGCCCGGATTTTGATGACATTTGCAATTTTTGGCATTTTTTAGTGGGTTTTTTTTTCTGTTTTAAGGCATTTTTTTAAATTTTGGGACATTATTTTATATTTTGGGACATTTTTTAAAGAAATGTAAAATTTTTCTAATAGTTTTTCCTTTTATTTCGTAACTTTAAATATATTCTGCAAACTATTTCCCATTAAAATAGAAAACTTATGTGAATAATTATTAATTATTCAAACAAAGAGTAGTGAAGTTGAAATAATATTGCAATTGTTCTACAACACTAGAACAGCCAGAGGGGAGGGTCAAAATGACCCCTGTTCGCTGTTTTAGGTATTTCTGTAATTATTTATTTTACTAATTAAAATAGAAATGTAAAAATTTGTCACAACATTCTTGGAAGAATTATAGGAAAAGTAGAAAAATGAGCTGCGGTGTTAAATTGTATATTGAAATAAAAGACATTGTGTAAAGGGTCAAAATGAACCCAGCGGTGCTTCTAGTGTTAATAGAAAAGGAATATTCAACCTATAATTGAGTTTTATTTTGTCTGGTTATAGAATCATTAGTATTTAATGAAATACCTAAATCTTGCCATTTGCAGAAGTTTATTTCGGAGTTCGGTGAAAATGTGTTTTCTGCAGATGGAGAAATTTTATTTTGCAAACTATGGGAAACAAAAGTTTACAGCAGAAAAACAATTCACATTTGTTCAGCATATTGGAAGAGAGAAACATATTCAACCTCTTAAACTAGCTGAATCAAAAAAGCAAGCATCTCAACTTTTGCTTGCCCAAAGTGCTTCTTCATCAAGTGGATCAAAGAAGTCACCATTTTATAAAGAGTTATGCGAAGTTTTAGTATTTGCAAACATTCCTCTAGACAAACTGAACAATTCTATATTTTACCACTTTTTAGAAAAACATACGGGTCATGTGATACTGGATAAATCTACCGTACATAAATCATAAGTACCGTCATACATCGAAAACTGTTATGTTAAAACTTCGGAGAAAAGTAGAGACTGTGAAAATAAAATATATATTTGTGTTGATTGTCGAAACAAAAAGTCAAAGGGTTGCTTTGTAGCAAATGTTATAATTATGATATCGGAGCCAGACAATCCTTCTAAAATATTTTTGTTAAGTGTTGATGAACTAGATATAGTAAATCACACTGCAATTTGTAGTTATTTGACATATCGCTACATATTTTGTGGCAGAAAGGTGTACAGCACAATGATATCCTATTTCTTTCTGATACAATGCCATGCATGGTCAAGGCTGGAAAGTCAATTGAAGGATTTTTTCCGAAGTTGATTCATGTAACTTGTCTTGCGCATGCATTGCATTGCATTGCATCGCGTTGCTGAAGAGATACGTGCGAACTATCCTGATGTTGACAATCTAGTGTCTAATGTTAAAAAAAATATTTCTGAAAGCTCCATACCACCGGGAATGTTTTAAGTCTACAGCTTTCAGTCTTGCTTTGTTCCCAAAGCCAGTGATTATGTGCTGGGGTACCTGGCTAAATATATGTATATATTATAGCGAAAATTTTCACACTGTGAAGTCTATCATAAATAGTTTCGATGCTGAAGATGCTGCTTCATCTAAAAGTGCACAAAATGTTTTCTCTTCTGATAAAATTGAAGGAAACTTGGCATTTAACTTAAGTATCTTATGCTGAACAAAAGGCAAGAGGAAAAGTTGGACATGGTATAATTGAAAAGTTTAACAAGGTTTTAAAGAAAAACTGAGGCTTCCAAACAAAAAGAACAATCTCTTATCTTAACAGGTGAAATGGCAACTTTTGAAATCGAAGAAGAGTTGTCAATAAGTGATTCAGTTTTCTTCAAATATGCACCGATCACATCAGTAGACATTGAAAGAAGCTTACAAAAATTTACTCTCAGATAAGAGACGTTCTTTCACATTTGATAATATTAAAAAAAAACATTTATGCAATGTAATTCTGATCTCTTGTAATTTTTTTAAATTTGTAGTGCGTTAAAATTTGTCAATACACAGAAAAATATAAGTATCAATATATTTTACCTTTTTTCTTTAGTGTTTTGTGATTTTGCATTTTCAAATTTTAGTGAATATTTATCTCAGTTCCTTTAAATGTATTTTAGTTAATGACAATGTGTAGTCAGGTCAAAATATATTTTTTCTTTCTTCTTTTAACTTTTTATTATTTCATATTTGTGTTACATATCAGTTTCTTCAGAAAAATGTTTTAATGTAACAAAACATATTTTTAGCAATAAATTATTTGTTTAGATTGAAATTTTTGTTTAATTATTCGCACCTTTTTTTTTAAATTTAAGGGCATTTTTAGGGATTTTTTAGGTCATCAAAATCTGGTCTATATTTGAATCGGTGAGTGGAGAAACCACTTTCACAAAAATGCAAAAAATCGTTTTCGATGAAAATAAGCTTAGAAAGGCAAGATGCGTGTTCAGGGCAAGAAAGGCGTTAGTCTGTTGAGTAGTTTTGTAGATACGGGGCTTCTTTTTCGAACGATGGGGACAATGATCAATGGTCGACACACAACAATGAATCAATTGTCGAGAATGATCTATTTTAACACTATTATTGGCCACCTGATCTGCCCTAGAAGTGGTTTTCTAAAAAATAGTTATTCCAGCTTTAATGTTAGATTTCCATCTCCATAATTTTCTGCAAGCAAAGCACTTTTTTTTCTCCTAAATTCATGTTCTTGACTTTTGTATTCCATAAATATGGTTAGACAATAAATTGTGATTTTATTTTATTTGAATGATTACCTTTTTCCAAGTTTTCAGCTGACTAAAAACCAGTTGAGTGCAGAAACAGCATAAGTCAGAATCAAATTTTAAATTTTCCTGAGCCTAATTGATGTCGAAATTAGGTAATATTTGCATGACAGAAACATAAATGCATGTTATGACAGAGGGGGGGGGGAGAAAGTTTAAATATTTGAAAATTTGGAGGAGTTATGAAGTTTTTTCTCTCTCCTGAAAAATTTCCTTTTTGTGAGGTGGTATCTGCACTCACCGATTCATTTATAAATAGAAGTAGACTTGCAGCTCACTATACTAACTTCTTAGCCACATCATCATCATGTTTTTGTCCGCCTCTAAGGGTAAATCAGTATGACAGCACTGGTTTTTATATTCGAGTTTTGCTATCAGATTTGCATTTATAATAAACTGCAATCAGCCCACTGATAATTAAAAAAAAAAAAATTAAAGTGAGTTAAGACTGTTTCACTTTTATGGTTGCTCTGATACATATATATATATATATTTTTTTTTTTTTTTGCTTAATTTTTAATATTTATAGTGAATGTAATTTCTGTTTTATGCTATAGACATTATTTTATTTCAGGTCTTTCTGTTCCAGTTATTACGGGGCTTATCATACTGTCACAGGCGGAAAGTTTTGCATCGTGATTTGAAACCAAATAATCTTTTAATTAGTTATAATGGGGAATTAAAATTAGCAGATTTTGGTAAGTTTAATGTATACATATGAAATTTTAAATATTATAAAAATAATAAATATTTTAATTTTGCTGCACCTTTGATTGTTCTTAATGAGTAACTCTCAGATGTTACATAAATACTTGTTTTCATTTTTAGAAATTTCACTCACTGAACCTCACCTTACATAAGCCTTACTGCAATTTTCTCTCTTAATTTGAAGTTTTTAAGAACTATATTCTACATAGATTGACCAATATTTTCTAGTGAATATTAAAACATTGTGTTGTATTATTCTCTTCACATATCTATTGTTGTGTAACATCAATATCTCGAACCTTGCTATCTGAAATCAATGAGTAACTTACCTGCTTTATTTTGCCTCCTTACCTCAATTTTTTTGCCAGTGTTCCTTCAACTTTTGTATTGAGTTAATACTATATTTCCTGAAATTATTCTTATAGGTGGAAATAAAATTTTCATAGTTTAAGTTGTGTGCAAAAATAATCATTTGAGTTTTTTTTTTAAATCTATCTCTTCCTCAAGACTGGATAGTTTGGCTATTTTTAAGGAAAGTGTTTCTGTTATTAATAAATATACTTTTTTATCATAACAGCATCATTTAAATAATTAAAAACATTAAAAAAGCCTTAAAATCTCCGTAAAAATTTTAAAAGCACGCACCATTTGAGCGCTTTCGACAGTTCAGTTCACTGTCACCACAAATGAACCTTCGTATCCCAATTAAACCCAATAGCAATATATTTAAAAGAATCCAGTCAGATAAAGACAAAATAAACCCTCTAGAAACTGCAGGTATTTACAAAATAAATTTCACTTATAGAGATTCCAACCTTCCCGGATACTACATTGGTATTACAAAAAGAAAAATTAAAGATAGAATTAAAGAACACATAAACGATATGAAATACAATATTCTTCACATTCTTTCACATATACAATATTCACACACACTCTTATTCTTCACATTCTTTAACACATATTCTGCATTATCAAAGGGGGGGATTCATAAAATTCTTGCGGTAAAATACGGTTTAAAAATCAATTTTGGGACATTTTGAAATTCATCCTCCCAGGAGAATAATGTGAAAAATAGTGGTGGGGATGGCCATGTTTCTTGAAAGAAGAAGAAAAAAAAAAAACTATTAACTTCTTCCTTTAAAATGTTTTCCACAAAATTCCACAAATGTTTATCCAGTGGTAAATTTGTCTTAAGATAAGATTAAAGTGAACAAATGAATGGGGAAAATTTGCTAGCTTGAATTACTGTTACCAGAATAAAAGCTAATGTTACAGTCAGTGTAATTTTCTTCAAGAATGATTTGATTGGAAAATATTCTTTCTGTTTGGCAACATAGTCATAATTTATTTTTTGATCTTGGTGGAGGTGGGGGTTTGAGGATTGTTATATTAGCAGCCTACATGAAAATTATCTTATACTTGAAAATATTCACTAATAAAAACTTATAAAACATTATTTAATACGGTGGATTAATCAGTTAAATTTTTTTTTTTTTTTTTTTGGGAATACCTTATTCCCCCGTAAATGATATATATTTCGGTTACACATAAACACATAACCATCATCAGTCGTTTCTGGATCTCACACTAATGGCGGCTTCCTCTTCTATCTCTTCTCTCTTCTTCCGGAATTTTCGATGAATGACGTCATCCCATGATCGGTCGATTGTATGAAGCGCATCGTTGATGCTGCCATCTGTCGTCACTATTTCCAAGCTCTCATGAATGTAGGCATATATACTATTTTTAAAGTTGGCTATTTTTTTAATATTTTTAAAATCAATGGTAATGGGCTCTTCCAAAGCAAAATGAGCCAGAGCGGTACTTTGTTTCTGGAGGTTAATGTCTTGAAAATGTTCGTTTTTTCGCTCTTTAATTTTCCTCTTTGTAACGCCGATGTAGCAATTTTCTTTATTAGTATCGTTTGACAAAAAAATTAATTTTATAGATCCCTGCGGTTTCGATGGGGTTGATTGGGTCTTTTTCCGATCTAATGCGCTGAAAAATTGTTTTATTAGGTTTAATTGGAATACGGAAGTTCTTTTTACTGGCGATATTAGAAAGTTTATTGGCTATCCCTCGGCTAAAGGGGATAGCGGTAGTAAAACGTGGTTTATTTTTTTGACGGTTGTCTATAATATTTAATTTACGTTGCCTTGCTTTGAGAACTTTATCGAAAATTTCTCGAGGGTAGTTGGCGTCTTGACATTGTTTCCTAATGAAAGCAATTTCTTTTTGAAGGAGGTCAGCGTTAGAACAAACTTTGAATGCGCGGTCGATATAGGAACAAATAGCTGCAATTTTATAGTTGAAAGGGGTTTTAGATTTAAAATTTACTATATTAGTATTACAAGTAGGTTTTCGAAAAATGGTGGTCTCAATGAGATTATTGTTTCTTGTTATGTTCACATCTAAGTAATTGAGGCTATTATTGATTTCTTTTTCGTAGGTAAATTTAATGTTCGGGTCTATGGCATTAAGTTGATTGATCAAATTATTTTCTTCATTATTGTGGGTGGTAAGAATAGCGAAGATATCGTCGACATAGCGAAGCCAAAGTTTGATGGTACTATTGTGTGTCTGTTTAATCTGTTCCTCAAGGATTCTCATTTTCCAGTCGGCAATTATTCCGGATATGGGGGATCCCATGGGGACTCCTTGTATTTGTTGGTAGAAGTGATTATTATATTGAAAATACGAATTATTTAAAATTAGATTTATTGTACTAGTTAGGGTGTTAATTATGTCTATATCTTTAAAACTACTTTGAATTTGTTTGTTAATAATTTGGTTCATTTCTTTAATATCTATTGACGAGTATAGATTTACAACATCGAAACTGACCATAATATCGTCTTCATTAAGTTTATAATCGCCACCGACGATTCATTAAAAACATCCGCGATTATAAACTTAATGAAGACGATATTATGGTCAGTTTCGATGTTGTAAATCTATACCCGTCAATAGATATTAAAGAAATGAACCAAATTATTAACAAACAAATTCAAAGTAGTTTTAAAGATATAGACATAATTAACACCCTAACTAGTGCAATAAATCTAATTTTAAATAATTCGTATTTTCAATATAATAATCACTTCTACCAACAAATACAAGGAGTCCCCATGGGCTCCCCCATATCCGGAATAATTGCCGACTGGAAAATGAGAATCCTTGAGGAACAGATTAAACAGACACACAATAGTACCATCAAACTTTGGCTTCGCTATGTCGACGATATCTTCGCTATCCTTTCCACCCACAATAATGAAGAAAATAATTTGATCAATCAACTTAATGCCATAGACCCGAACATTAAATTTACCTACGAAAAAGAAATCAATAATAGCCTCAATTACTTAGATGTGAACATAACCAGAAACAATCTCATTGAGACCACCATTTTTCGAAAACCTACTTGTAATACTAATATAGTAAATTTTAAATCTAAAACCCCTTTCAACTATAAAATTGCAGCTATTCGTTCCTATATCGACCGCGCATTCAAAGTTTGTTCTAACGCTGACCTCATTCAAAAAGAAATTGCTTTCATTAGGAAACAATGTCAAGACGCCAACTACCCTCGAGAAATTTTCGATAAAGTTCTCAAAGCAAGGCAACGTAAATTAAATATTATAGACAACTGTCAAAAAGATAAACCACGTTTTACTACCGCTATCCCCTTTAGCCGAGGGATAGCCAATAAACTTTCTAATATCGCCAGTAAAAAGAACTTCAGTATTCCAATTAAACCTAATAAAACAATTTTTCAGTGCATTAGATCGGAAAAAGACCCAATCAACCCCATCGAAACCGCAGGGATCTATAAAATTAATTTTTTGTCAAACGATACTAATAAAGAAAATTGCTACATCGGCGTTACAAAGAGGAAAATTTAAGAGCGAAAAAACGAACATTTTCAAGACATTAACCTCCAGAAACAAAGTACCGCTCTGGCCCGTTTTGCTTTGGAAGAGCCCATTACCATTGATTTTAAAAATGTTAAAAAAATAGCCAACTTTAAAAATAGTATATATGCCTACATTCGTGAGAGCTTAGAAATAATGACGACAGATGGCAGCATCAACGATGCGCTTCATACAATCGACCGATCATGGGATGACATCATTCATCGAAAATTCCGGAAGAAGAGAGAAGAGATAGAAGAGGAAGCCGCCATTAGTGTGAGATCCAGAAACGACTGATGATGGTTATGTGTTTATGTGTAACCGAAATATATATCGTTTACGGGAGAATAAGGTATTCCCAAATAAAAAATTTTAACTGATATTCACTAATTTCAGTTATTAAGAAGAATTGTAATATTCAAGGTTATTTATTTATTTATTTTATTTTTTTTTTTTTGGACGAATTTTTAGGCTGTTGTTTTCTAACTATGCCAAAACTATTTATTGGCCAAAACACTGGCCAGTAGTACACATTAAAATTTATTATTTATTTTAATATGTTCCATTTTCCCATGTGTATATATTTCTTTGAAATGTATTTTTTTCTTTCTAGGTCTTGCACGTGCAAAGTCTGTCCCTACGAAAACTTATACCAATGAAGTTGTCACATTATGGTTAGTATTTATTCATATTATTAAGTACAAACCTGTTAATATCAAAACCTCTATCTCAAAATTTCTTAAATTCTTTACATTTGCAATCCAAAGTCAATGTATTTTACATGTTATCTTGAAAAAATTTCTTTACAATCTGTATATCTGAAATTTTGTATAATGTAGACAAATCAATCCCTAACGATGACAACAGAACCCTTCAGCAATGGAAGTTGAATACCAATGCACCTAAAAAAGAAAAACAAGCAGCGTAGGCTGTAGGACTCTTAACAACTTTTCTTAAGTCCGAAATAAGTTTGGTTTAGAGGGATTCTCAGTTTGTTACCTTTAAGAATCTAGTCAAAACAAGAAGTATAAGAGCACAAAAGTTACTGAAAGATTATTTTTATTGTTAAATTTGTTTTAAAAAATGCTATGAATGTATGTATAGCTAATCTGGTCATACTGCTGTATTTTTCTATAACAAAAGCAATTAAAACATTTTTTTAATTGACAGCATTAAAAAACTATACTTCAAAACTGCTTTATCCCATTTTTTTTCCCTTTCCCATGAAATTTGAGATAAATAGGTTAAATTGTATAACATGCTGATGATTCTAGGGTAATAATAGTTTGAGGAAAACATGACTCCCTGTATTATTTTTCATAAAGTGGAATACTTAACAGTAAAAAAAAATATATTTGAAATGGTCCTCTTAACATTGGAATTCAACTAAAGTGCTATATATTAAAATCGTATCATAATCCATGTGCCTTCTCTATTTTCTTTCCTTATTCTGTGTAATTGGAAAGTGTATCATTATTCATGAGTGTGCCGTATTTTTCTCTCTTGTTCTATAAAACACATCTTTGGAATTTAAATCTATCTAAAAATTGCCTACTAAAACTGTTACATTCCTTGCCAAGCATATTCCAACTGTACTTCACAGTTTTAAATACTATTTGGAATGTGCATCATTATCCACGAGTGTGCCGTGTTTGTCTTTCTTGGGTTGATTTCTACTTTTAATGCCCCAACTCTCACCAAGGTGACGATAATTAAGCATATGCAGTTACCATGACGATTTTTTGTATTTAGTGGCAACGTTAATTTAGAATTAAAATGATGATTTGGAACAACATGTAAGTACAGCATTCCATTACTTATTTATTAATTTTGGGTTGCCAATTACTGTAATTTATGGAACAAACGCCGCAGCATTTACGAGTATAAAAGTTAAAAAATAGTAAATGCGGCATTTACGATATTTAAAAAATTTTTTTTAGCAGATCTTCAACCAAAAATCATAAAAATTATTTAGTGATAATTGTCTCAAATGATTGTGCTACCACCATGCACGTACTTTTTAGCGGTGCACGGAGCACAGCGTAACGAATCAGAATGCGAGCCTACCCCGTTGAAAAGCGGTTTAATCCAATTCTGTGGGTGGGTACATAAATCCAACCGATGTCTCCTCAATTAAATAAAAAAAACAAGAAGCTTTTTATGTCTACATTTTAGAACTATAATTAAATTTTGATGAAGGTTTTAATGTATATATATTTTGATGGGCTAAAATTCCTTAAAATAGTACTGCAAAAATGCACTACCCTCGAATAACTGCACCCCTGTGCTTCAATAAACATTCATTGTTCTCAGGCCCGGACTGACTAGGTCGGCGATCGCAGATACCCCAGAGTCCCCAGCCCCAGCGGGGCCTCTCCAAACTGGATATACTACTTTATAATTAAAGTAATTTGATATACATCAGAGTATTGTACCAAAGTAGTTCGATTGTTTATTTCTTTGTAATCTTACCCTTTTACAATGTGGCGTTGCGAAGGACCCCACAGACCATTGCGGCGCTTATGCCGGGTGCGGTGTTTCTGATAATTTTTTAGTTAATTAAGCTCATTTTCTTGGGTGTGGCGTTTATGACAGGTGCGGCGTTTCTTCCATAAATTACGGTAATGTAGTTTTAATAATGTGGAGTCTTCAAATTCCTTAACTGGTGTGTTTGTCGCTAATTTGTCACTTTAGTTTTCATCTAACTCTTTAGGGAGTGTTGAAACTTGCGCATAACTCCTAGAGGCCCATGACTTCAAGGCTTGCTAAAGTGTGGTGATTTTTTAGGTTGACAAAAATGGCGTCGTTAAAATAGGAATTAACTGTTTCTTGTTCCATAACGCACATCTTTGGAATTGAAATCTATCGTAAAATCTCCTATTGAAACTGTTTTACAATCTATGCCAAGCATATTTCAGGTATAATTCACCTTTTAAATACTATTTGGAATGGACATCATAATCTCCATGAGTGTGCCGTGTTTTTCTTTCTTGTTCCATGAAATACATATTTAGAATTGAAATCTATATTAAAGTCGCCTTCTAACACTATTTTACAATCTTTGCCATTCATATTTTAACTATACTTTCCTAGTTCCTGGCCAAATTCAGAAGATATCGTCAAGCTCAGTTTCGGAGTTATTTTTTGGCAGCAAACTTGATGATCAGTTATCAGAAATAACAAACCTTGTGCAACTTTCAAGATTTTAATCCCTCCTGCCTTCCCTGTTATTTGGCAAACACATTTCAAAGATATTCACCATGATAGTTCATTTCTACAAATCATGTTGACAAAGTTGGGTAGACAAAAATCTGGGACAAAATAAAATAGCACCCTCATGCGGGGGGAGAAAAAAAGAGAGTGAAATGCATGCAAAATCTGAAAGAATATGTTGTTGTTAATTATGACCTCTGACAACCGCATGCAGTGCCAGATCCCCCCCAGGTAGGGAGGCAATGTGCAGAGGGGGTGGGGGCTTCCATATTTAGGGCGCCAGTGGGAGAAGCCCATGGTCCCCTAATTTTGAACCAATTCCAGAGAAGGGACCAACCCCCAGAAATCAACACCCCCAGAGGTATCATTTAACAACTTGTTGGACATTGGTGCCATGACAGATTTTATGTGCAGCTGGTCCCCAGGCATGTATCTAGAAAGACATTTTGGAGTGTGCCCGAAAATTTCGGAGGGGGTCCAAACAGTAAAAGAGGCAGAATTTTTCACAAAAGACTATATCATTATCATTTTGGTAACAAAAATCAAAATTTGGGGCAGGGGTGGGGTCTGGACAGCCTGGCTTCTGTTTGCAATTTTGAGAAACTTTTCTTCTTACTGCTCAAAATCTTTTGGAAAAGAAAGTTTCTCAATTATAGTCCATTGAATTCACTTTTTATATAGATATGTTCTGTGCCATACCATATTAACCCTTTTAGCTGCAGTGATGCTGATTGAACATAACATTCACAAGTTATTTTCATATTTCTTTTGTATTAGAAATGTATTGGTTATTTTATTTTTCTTGACGAATACAGTATCTCACATTATATATGGAAAATACAATTTATTATTAAGTACATTTCCAAATACAAAAAAAAAAAATCTGTAAACATTTGTGAGTGTTATTATTTCAATTTGTATCACTGGGTCTGAAAGGGTTTAATTAAAAAATAAAAATAAAATAATTTTCTTTTTGCTTGTAATTTTCCTCGTCTGTTTAAAATTGCATTTGTTGATTTCTAGGTATCGTCCACCTGATGTTCTTTTAGGTTCCACAGATTATTCTACGTCATTAGACATGTGGTAAATGTTGTTCCTCTCTGTATTATCTATTCATAATGTGTACTGTAAACTCATAATTTTCAATGCATAATTTTGAATTTGTTGTTTAAAATTCATGAAATGTACAATATTTTTTTTTTTTTAATATATCACTAGAAAAGCAGGCAAGAAATTATTTTAATCTTTAAAAACATTTCTATGATTTTGAAACTCACTGAGCATTTTTAAATCTTTAAAAGCGTTAATGAATCAACAAATTTTTGATAAATAAATTTCTGAATTTAGTTTTTCACAAAACTTTTTTTAGAATTTAAATTCAGGTGTATACTAAACTCTTGAATATATCTGGAGTTAAAAATATATGTGGTAATTATGAAGTACAATGCCACATTCAACTGGGATTGCCTACTGAGTTTTGCTAAAACCCTAAAGAAAACTGTACTGCATCTTTATGTAATATATTTCATTTCGCTAATTATTTTAAAACGTTATTATTTAGTGTAGTTTTAAAAAGTATCAGTAAATTTTAAGGGATGTTTCTATTAAGGAACAGGTTTCTGTTCTGAAAATGTAAAGTTTTTAAAAATGAGTTAAAACATTAGCTAAAATAGAAACAAGTCGACAAAATCCCAAATTAAAAGTTAGAATAAAATTGAATGGAAGCAGGACTCGACATAAGTCGCAGCCCCAACATGATCGACTGTTTCCATGGCAAGTTTAGCTACGAGTATTTAAAACTTTATTATTTGAGTGTTTTTTCTATTTGAGATATGCTAAGGTCGCATATGAAATTGCAGAATCCTAGTAAATGTGAAGCATGCTTGCCATATTGTTCTTATCAATTCATTAAATTTTTGAAAAGTTAAGGGGAGGGGGCAGCAATTGACTGTTATTACAAAAATTTTAAATTTTGCAATGAGCTAAATATTTTTTATTATTTTATTTATTTATTTATTTTTTATTTATTTATTTATTTTTTTTTTATTTTTTTTTTGCCATCTTATAAAAGCTCACAGCATTTTTTGCTGCCAGGTTCAAAATCTCATTTCAAGTCCTGGATAGAAGTCAGGGAAATAAAAACTGACATCTGTAGAAACAGTGATTTACTAGCCAACTGTATTTAATGTCTTTCAACAGCTTCCAAAATTTTCGAAACACTTCATATTTTCTCTTAAATGGAAAGTTGAAGCCATTTAGAATTTTTTTTTTCATGTATTAAGCTTTCAATTTTTATTATTAGTTAAACTTGGTCTATGTTATGTTTTGTATTTTTTCATCTTATTATACATTAGTTTTAACTCACTTTTAGGGGTGTTGGCTGTATATTTTATGAAATGGTATATCTTGATTCACCGTTCCCTGGTTCCACTGTTGAAGAGGAATTAGATCTTATATTTCGAAAATTAGGCATACCAACTGAAGAAACGTGGCCTGGCATTTCTAGCAATGAAGAATTTTTAGCTTATAATTTCCCAGCATATCCTGGTAAAGATATTTTTAACTATCCTCCTAATGGCCACCTCTTAAGTGATGGACTGGATCTCTTAGAAAAGTTTTTAAGGGTAATGTTCCACCCCCCTTTTTTAAGCTCTCAAATGTTTGTGTTTTCTGTTGTGTTTGTTAATGTTATTCACCTTGTAGTACATATGTAATGCTTAAAAGAAAATAATTTCGAATTATTATTTAATTATAAAAAATAAGTATGTTTATGGCCCAAAAAGTAAAATAATGGAAACTTTCATGGTTGCATAATTTTCTTGTATAAATTAAATTTCATGTCTAAATGGAAGAGATGATCACAGCATTTAAACAAACACTTCTAGTGGATAGAACTAGTTGATCCATAGCATTCCAAAATCCCAGTCAGCAGAATTGGTGGATATATGGTCAGTGAGTCAGTGATTGAAATCAAAGTTTAATAAGGTTTTGCACAAGTCAGTTTACTGGAAACAACAGACTGCTCTTTAAAGGTATTAAATATTATTGTAAGGCAACATAAACCTATTTTTGCTCATGATTTGGTGCAGTGCTTCTTAGTGTCAAATTCTCGGTAGTATTCTTTTAGAGAATACTCTTGGGAATATTCGCATCAATGAGAATTTTCTCTGGAAAGTTATGAAAGAAATTTTTTTTTATAGAAGCTTATACTTGTGATAGAGAATCCTTAAGGGGGGAGGGGGGGGAAATAACATTTATTTTAAACATTATGTATTATAAGATGAATTTAAAATTAGATTTAAACATTATGTATTATAAGATTAAATTTAAAATTAGATTTTAAATTGAGCAACAAAAAGAAAAGCTAAATTTTACTTTTTATTTCTTAATCCCCAAGAATGGTCTATAAGAGTTTAATATTTTGCACCACAAATGTTAATTTTCCATTTCTTTCAATGAATAAAAGGTTCCGTTTTGCTGTGTGTATAGTATATGTCTGTATAAAATCTTTCTGTTGCTGCAGTTGTTGATAGTATGCTTAAAATTTTTAATGCAATTTTCGTCAGATACTTGTGCTTAATATTTTCAGCAGATTTTATAACTTAAAATTTCCAAACACCTTCTTCTATTTAATTAAAAAAAGATGAACAAAATGCTTACAATTCATTTTGAATTTAAGTGAAAAATTTACAATTTACTTCCAAATATTTACCATATTAAGAAACACAGTGAAAAGAGACAATTTAAAGTTTGCTTTGTTAAAGAGATTTAATGCTTGCATGAATTGCCAAATAATAAATAAATGAGCCCTACTTTTAATGTTTTTATATGCCTATAACAGTTGTGTGTACTTCACTTAAATGTCACCATTATTGCCTAGAAATCCTTAAAATAAAAGAAAATTCTTGAATATTCTCAAGTTCTCATGGGTTGGAGAATATTCTCAACTCAACACTAGTGCTTCTGACAGAATGCTTTGAAACTTATTGCTGTCTTGTATGTGTGATTTTTTTCTCTTTGGACTAAGGAGCACCTTTAAAGTTGCCATATCAGAACTGATGCTATAGCCATTATTAAATAACTTTGCAATCTGGTTACTGATTTCTTTTCCAGTTTTGATTAATTGACTTGACTCACTCATAAAATGATTCAGAACCATTTTGATTGTATAAAAAAGTAATATGTACCTCTCTTGTAATGACTAGTTCCCCAATGCTTGCTTTTTTTAAGACCTTGGGTGCTCTTGTTAAACACAATTTTATGTTTCTGTAGTAAAGTAATTTCATTATTTTTTAATTTTACTGAAAAGGGATTCAATTAATTTAGCAAGGGACTTCAAATAGCTAATCTTGTGAAAATCCACAAATTTAAGCAAACAGCATTATGGGTCATTCCACGTTAGATCAACCAAGCCATGACACCCATGATCACAGATTTTAATAAAATTTGGCATGAATGTTCCTTATGTGGTAGTAAGAAACCCCACGAATTATTTTGCCCCTGGTGCTGATGGCTTTGGTTTTATGGCTCGTCAAACTTTTGAAGATTTCAATTTTTGGATCATTTTTGAGCAAGATTTTAAGGCAACACTTCTAAACAAAAAATCTTCTCATTTGTTCACCAATTGTTTTATCGTCTTGAAATTTCGTACCCTTGTTGATTAAAGTACAAGGGTTTTAGAAATAAATGTCTAAACTTGATAAATATTTTTTTTGTATTTTTTAAAAATGCTAGAAATTGATTTTTGAGAAAATTTTAGTGAGTTCACTTAAAAGTGAAAACTCACTAAAAGGGAAAGCTATAATCAAAAAACATTTTGTTCAGGAAGAAGCTTATATATATGCATTATCTTAGGATGAAATAAAAATAATGGTTCCGTCATTCCTTCAGGTTAAAAAATTAGCATTTTCATCATTTTTGTTTTGAAATTCTGTGTACATTACAAGTCAAATCAACAAATAAAATCCATTGTTGGCAACAATGTTCTTGGATTTTCATGAAATTTGTCATGAATGTTCCTTTTGCAGTAGTTACAAGCCTTGCAATTCCTTTTTGTCCTGGTGTCAATGGTTTTGATTTTATGGGCAGCCAAATTTTGATCGTTTTCACTACTTCACTATTTTTGAGTCACATATTCATGACATACCGCCTTGGAAAATTATTTTTAATTTTCCCACTAATCACCCAATCTTTCTGAAGTTTTGCTCTCTTGTTAGTTAGAGAGTAGAGATTTCAGAAAAAAAATGTGTGAATATATATATTTCTTTTTTAAGCTGGTTTTTGATATGTCTGCTGATTTCAAGGGAAAATTTTCTTAAAAGTATGATCATAAGTTATAAGCACATTATCTAAGTTTCTTACATAATAAAAATATAAATGAAAGAAGATCCCTTTGCCAAAGCACACAAAATATACAAAATATATCTAAAATTTTATGAAACCAAGCCTCCTCAGAGGGGAATTTCAGGGGTAGGAGCCAGTCACTAAAAGTAACTTTTTTTCAGCAAAGTCACTAAGGTCCATATTTTTATGAAAAAGTCACTAATTTGTCACTATTTTGAGTAAAAATTCACTTTTTCAAGAAAAAAGATCGATAGTCACGTATTATTGGTTGGCGTCTAAGCAAATTGCCCTATTTCATTGGTTGTGCTGTGGTCAATCGTGAATGAAACACTATGACATTTATACATTCAAAGAAGTCTATCCTCTCCTGGAATGCATGTGGAAGAAAGACCTAAGTTTACTTTTTTTTTTTTTTCCCCAACATTTTATATGTACTATTTTTAAAATATTGAACAGGGATGAGAATCTTCCGCGGAATTGCATGTTTTAGTTATTTTCTCACATTTTATTTATTTAAGAATAATATGTGATGTGGACTCTCATAATTGCAGCTGCCAATTTCAGTTTGGAAAAAAAAAAGCACAGTGTTCAAGATGTTTTTGAAGGCTCTTTCCCTGCCTTAGCATTTGCAATAATGAGACTTTTTGTTTTATTTTAGCATTAAAAATGTTTCACAATCTAATATGGGTCCCCCATAAAAATAATTTTAAAGGCAAATGCACTGAAAGACCCGTTCTTGGAAGCAATACTGTTCATAGAACCGGAGTTTTTTTGTTGCTTCTTTTCAGTGATGAATCTGCTGGTATCCAATGATTGCACAAAGCTAGTTCCCAGCGGAGCATTTGAATACTCGCCAGGGAAACACCACTGATCACAGGAGTAGTCTTCTTCGTTGCATCTTTTCAAGCGCAAGCGAACAGGGCCCGACCAGTGGCATAGCGCTTTGAACTGGGAGACGGAAGGTGCCTGGTTCAAAACCAGGTCTCATCTGCCCACCTAGCCGTTCGGAGTTTTCCGTGGTTTCCTCCGAATCTTAGCATAAGTACGGGTTAGACCCCTTTAAAAGACCCCCACAGAAGGCACCCCATCCATAGGCCTAGATCCCTCGTGCAGATAATTGGCCTTAATCCCACAACAACATCAAGCAAACTGGTTAAACAGTGTGCTAAACTTCCTGACAATTCGCAGACTTTTAGATTTAAGTGTACTCTGAAAAGGGTGACCGCACCTTTCACCTTTGAATGAGCAATGGCATGTGTGCTCTCCCTAAATAACATTTAATGGTGTTGAGGTGCCTTTGTGTTCCAGGGGCATTTGTTGACTTGCGAGTGGGTGAAGAAGGAAGATCGGATAACGTCTTTTCCAAAATAATTTGGTTTTCACGTTTACGTAATAGCACAACACAGGAATGTATTTAACAGCATTTCATTATATAAGCTAACCATTGATTGGAAGTTTATCATTATTATGCAATTACTTGCAAAGGCGTTGATAGGTTTTCAGTGCCCATGGACAACTAAAAATTTTGCGCCCCCTCCTACTTACCAAAATACAACTGGGAAAAGTTTTATAAGCAATTTGGCGCTCCTTGTGTGCTGCGCCTAGGGACGCAGTCTAAGTTTTACACTAAGTCTGCCTTTGATTTTATGAAATTGCTTAAAATGCTCTTTTTGAATAATGATAGCCTATTTTTCCTTACTGAATTTTCTCTATCTAAATTACTAAATATTTACTTATAAATGAATTAATTTGTTTCGTGGGTAAAATTTAATTGTAAAAATTATCTAGTACAACAAGGATCGTCGCAGAACGAAAATTGTTTCCGTTTTGCGACCCTTCACAAAATTACAATTTATTAAAACAGCCCCTTCAAAAAAATATAATCGATTAAAACAGCCCTTCATTCGTATTTTACCCTATATTTTAATTTTTATCTATTATTTTAACAAAAAAGTGACTTTTATTATAAATTGGCAGGAAAATTTATGAAAATAAGTGTTGTACTTCATAAAATTGAGCATTGAAATTCACAAAAATGGGAGCCTGAAAAAAATTCCTTAGGCTTGGTTTCATAAAATTTTGGATATATTTTGTATATTTTGTGTGCTTTTGACAAAGGGATCTTCTTTCATTTATATTTTTATTATGTAAAAACTTAGATAATGAGCTTATAACTTATGATCATACTTTTAAGAAAATTTTCCCTTGAAATCAGCAGACATATCAGAAACCAGCTTAAAAAGGAAATATATATATTCACACATTTTTTTCTGAAATCTCTACTCTCTAACTAACAAGAGAGCAAAACTTCAGAAAGATTGGGTGCTTAGTGGGAAAATTAAAAATAATTTTCCAAGGCGGTATGTCATGAATATGCGACTCAAAAATAGTGGAGTAGTGAAAACGATCAAAATTTGGCTGCCCATAAAATCAAAACCATTGACACCAGTACAAAAAGGAATTGCAGGGCTTGTAACTATTTCAAAAGGAACATTCATGACAAATTTCATGAAAATCCAAGAACATTGTTGCCAATAATGGATTTTATTTGTTGATTTGACTTGTAATGTACAAAGAATTTCATAACAAAAATGATAAAAATGCTAATTTTTTAACCTGAAGGAATGACGGAACCATTAATTTTATTTCATCCTAAGATAATGCATATATATAAGCTTCTTCCTGAACAAAATGTTTTTTGATTATAGCTTTCCCTTTTAGTGAGTTTTCACTTTTAAGTGAACTCACTAAAATTTTCTCAAAAATCAATTTCTAGCATTTTTAAAAAATACAAAAAAAAATATTTATCAAGTTTAGACATTTATTTCTAAAACCCTTGTACTTTAATCAACAAGGGTACGAAATTTCAAGACGATAAAACAATTGGTGAACAAATGAGAAGATTTTTTGTTTAGAAGTGTTGCCTTAAAATCTTGATCAAAAATGATCCAAAAGTTGATATCTTCAAAAGTTTGACGAGCCATAAAACCAAAACCATCAGCACCAGGGGTAAAAAAAATCATGGGGTTTCTTACTACCACATAAGGAACATTCATGCCAAATTTTATCAAAATCTGTGATCATGGGTGTCAAAACCCAATTTTTTTGGTTGATTTGACATGGAATAACCCTTACTTCTAATATCTTAAGAGAAGTATCTAATAAAATAAAAGCAGTTCATATAATGTGCAGTTCATATAAACACCGAATGTACTTTTAAATTACAGTGATGAAGATACTTAGCCTGAATAAATATCAACTCTGAGAATGTACACATAGTGCATTCAAGTGTATGCATTTACAAACATACACTTGAATCTACTTATTCAAGAAATTGTGGAAAAAAGATGCTGAGTGAAACTACCTTTTTGTAGAGTTTTATTGATTTTCCAAAAAAAAAATCTCTCCAGAGTGCAAAGCAGTTTGCAGCCCAGTCTTTAACTTTTCGATCATAAAATATTATTTGAGTGAGATAAGAGATATTCAATCTTAAACAATTTTCATCTGCCTAGATGATTTTGTTCTAAGATTTTTCAAATTTGAATCTTTTATTGAACTATGCAGTTTAATTATCTTAAAATTGCTGGAACAGGAGGGGCGGAATGCATGCCTTTGCATACAAATATCATATACAGTAGAAGACCCAAAATTCACACAACTTTCTTCTGTTCTGTCTTGTTTTCATGGATTATGGGGGCTTTTTCACTTCTGCTTTATAGCATTTTGTACCAACTCCAAATCCAAATTGCATCGATATCGGCAGTACCTGCCAAGTGTGTTCATTTCTACCACAGACTCCCAAATAGTTCATTTCTACCTCATTCAAAAGATGGCAGCACTACCTATCATTGGGCAGTTTTAGTTTGGTCCCAGGATCGAGCTCACAACTTTTTGGCTGTGAGACCAACACTTCTCCCAACTGAGCTACCGCAGCCCATCCAAACAGCTTGGTTCTTGACCTGGAGCAGATTTTAGAATTTTGCAGATTTTGGGTCATAATAGTAAAATTATTCTATTTCCCTCTACCCCTGCCCGATATTAATACATTAAAACCTCGGTGTAGCGATAAAATTTCGTGGTCCTGCCAAATTCCCATGCAGTATAATCTCTCCTCAATATAACGATGCATCCCTCTGGAACGATAATTTTATTTGATCCCTTAAGTATCGTTGAATCATTCTAGTCAGAATTATAACAATAGATAAATCATGCCAAATACATCGATTATAAAACACTTTCCAACACAACAGTATTTTTGTCCTAAATTTGGCAATTTATTGTCCTTAAATCTTGTGAAATTTTGGAGATCTATTATATAAATGTGAAAATTTGTTTGTTTATCCGGGAACTCCCCCCACACCGTTCGATCAATCGGCTTAAAATTTTGCACGTAAATGTAAAACGACATAGAATAGTCCGTAGTCAACTTTAAAATTCTGAAAGCTCAATCTTTCCATGACTTTTAAGATTTTCACCTTCAGAAAGCGTTTCCAGATTCCGATTGTCAAAAATAGTGATCGTGATATACCATCTATATGCTGGCGATAGATATAACTGTAAAAAAAGTAGCATATTATAAATGAAATGTCATTTTTAATGTCAAGAGTTTAAAAATTCATTAGAAATTTTAATATTGTGTAAAATAGTGATCATGTGACATACCATCTATATGCTGGAGATAGACGCTGCCGAGTGTTCTGTTTATTATCTTATACAGATTCGTTCTGTTTTTTTAGCTTTGTACCGTAAATACGTTTTTAGCCAAAATGTTCAGTTTTTCAGCTTCTGTGTAAAGATTTTTAAGAATTAAAAGAAAAAGGGAAAATTGAGTACATATTTAGCTTTTGGTAAAGCATTTAACCTTGTAAATAAGTCAATTGAAGAGCCATTGCAAAAGAAAATCGGGCAGATCAATGGAAAAGTGTTCCCATCACTACCTCAGAATTTCATGATTTTATTTAATTGTGTTGCCTTACCCAAGTAAAGAACAAATCTAAAATATTTTTGATTTACCTCTTTTAAGTTTGGAGTTATGGTGGGTCAAAGTACCCCAGAGGAGCAACGTCGAATTAATTTAGGGCCATTTTTGCCACTTTATTGTTTCGACTGTGACTGGCTCAGAGGTGCTTCAGAGAATTCTTTCATTTTATCCTATAATATACCTTGTATACTAACATCTCAAATTGAAAATTCATTCGAAAATTGTCAGAGCCCCAAATTAGGGCCCCCCAAAATACCCACAATTTCTTTTTAAAAAAATACAGTTTTAAGAATGCTTTAAATCTTGGCTCTGACGTAATACAGAAAAATTTTTTGCACAGTGCAGTTATATATCTTCATATAAAGTGAAACCAATGTTAAAAAATTTTGAAGGTCCCCAGGGCCCAACGGTACGTGGCCCCAAACATGGTCCTTAGCGCTAATTTATGCAATTTCGAAGCATTGGTACAGCTGAAGCCGACTTCCCACAGGAGAACTATTGACATGGAGATGTAGTATCAACATAGTTGTTTGATATTATGAAAAAACATTTCTTGAAGGTACAACTGTTTCCAAGAAAAATCTCAAAAAGTACTCAATATTTGGGACATTCCACTGGCACGCATGGGGGCATTTCGGCGTTACTTTTAGATGTTTAATCGACAGTGGCAATATTGAAAATTAACTTATTCTTCATAAATCTCAAATATATCCTCCATATATCACAAATAGTTATTTTGCAGGGGCACTCATAAGAATTACATTATGCTGTATGGGGATCTCTGTAACTACTGAACCGAATCAAAAAATTTTTTCACTGATGGAAAGCTACACTATTTCTGAGTAATATAGGCTACCTTTCAGCATGCAGCATAACTAGTTCTTTTACAGGGACACTCAAAAATTCTAGCACATGACGCTATATGGGCATCTTTGTAACTACTGAATCGATTCTAAAGATCTTTTCACTGAAAGCTACACTATTCCTGAATAACATAGGCTAAAATTCATGCATGCAGCATAATTTACAGGAACACTCAAAATAATTCGTAAACATTGCTGTAACTGTCTCCATTCGTCACTCAAATTTATTCAAATTTTATTATTAAACTCCATTCAAATTTTTGAACCGTGATTCTAAAGATCTTTGCACTGAAAGCTACACTATTCCTGAGTAACATGGGCTAAAATTCATGCATGTAGCATAAATTACAGGAACACTTAAAATAATTCATAAACATTGCAGTAACTGTCTCCATTCACCAATCAAATTTATTCAAATTTTAGAACAGTGCAATTATATATCTTCATATAAAGTGAATCCAATGTTAAATATTTTTCAAAGCTCCCAATACGGCCTCTGCCTTCCAGTTATTTTAAGAGGCATCGCAAGAGCAAATCAGGTAAAAAAAGAAGATAGTTTCAATTACCATCTCAGAATCTCATGATTTTTTTCTTGTGTTGCCTTACCCAAGGAAAAAACACATCAGAAATATTTTTGATTTAGCTCTTTTAGTTTTGGAGTTAAGGGAGGGGGGTCAAAGTACCCCAGTGGAGTGACGAATTTAGGGCCATTTTTGCCATTGTACTCTCAGGACTGTGATTTGCTCCGAGATGCTTCAGAGAATTTTTTTTTTTCAAATCTGATAATATACCTTGAATATTAACATCTAAAACTGGAAATTCATTTGAAAATAGGCGGAGCCCCCAAATAAGCCAAACACCCCCCCCCCCCCCCATTCCGAATTTCATAAAAAATACAGTTTTAAAGAATGTTTTAAATCTTGGCTCTGACCTGATACAAGAAAAAAAAAAAAATCCCGGCCCCCTCGATACAGGGCCCCAAACATGGTTCTTAGCGCTAATTTATGCTATTTCGAAGCAAAGGTACAACATCTGGCTCTGCCTTCGCACATGAGAACTATTGGCTTGAAGTTGTTGTTCCAACATAGTAGTTTCAGATTATGAAAAGAGATATGTTTTTATTACTGTGTTAAATTTTTCTTTAAAACGAGGATGCTTTCAAAAAGTATACAGGGGGGCCCTAGGGCCCTTCAAAATTTTTTAACATTGGATTCACTTTATATGAAGATATATAATTGCACTGTTCAAAAATTTGAATGGAGTTTAATAAAATTTGAATAAATTTGAGTGGCGAATTAAGACAGTTACTACAATGTTTACGAATTATTTTGAGTGTTCCTGTAAATTATGCTACATGCATGAATTTTAGCCTATGTTATTCAGGAATAGTGTAGCTTTCAGTGAAAAGATCTTTAGAATCGATTCAGTAGTTACAGAGAAGCCCATATAGCGTCATGTGCTAGAATTTTTGAGTGTCCCTGTAAAAGAACTAGTTATGCTGCATGCTGAAAGGTAGCGTATATTAGTCAGGAATAGTGTAGCTTTCCATCAGTGAAAAAAATTTTTCGAATCGGTTCAGTAGTTACAGAGATCCCCATACGGCATAATGTAATTCTTATGAGTGCCCCTGTAAAATAACTATTTGTGATATATGGAGGATATATTTGAGATTTATGAAGAATAAGTTAATTTTCAATATTGCCACTGTCGATTAAACATCTAAAAGTAATGCCGAAATGCCCCCATGCGTGCCAGTGGAATGTCCCAAATGGGGTGTGTGGGGGGGGGTATTTTTGGTGTGTGTGTGTGGGGGGGGGGATTTCACACACCCTGTTTTACAATTTATTGCGAAAGTAGCCAATGTTGGCAACTTTTGGCATCCTAAATCACAGCTTTGCTGTTCTACCAATCGGATGTTTCTCTCAGTGCCAAAGCTTCGTTAAATGTTATTTTATCAATCTTTTGATCATCCTCAAAGTTGATACTGTGTCAGAGTATGCATCTTATGACTGTGATTTAGATGAAGGTTATCAATGTTACCATGAGAGTTCGTAAATTCTAAAAGATAGCTCTTTTCCCAGTGAGAATTACTTTTTAGTTTTACTCTATGGTTATAGTGCAGTTTTCTGAACTTGCAGCTGGCAAGGCAAATTTTATTGTTTACATTGAACAGACAGTGTGTATTTTAGAGCCTTGCATATTTTAGGCCTTCTACTGTGACTGGAATTGAACCTAGTAAATTTGACTCTATTGTTCAACATATAAATTTTATTCAATAAACTTATCTCGGTTACAGCTTGATTTTGATGTAAGGAATACAGTCTTTGTAATGATTTTAGCATTACCTTTTAAAATCAGCATTAAATTAATTTTAGTTACATTAACACTAAACATACCAACATTTAATATATACCTATTTCTACCATAGCCGGTCAAATGACCCGTTCTGGTAGATAACGGTATATGACAAATATAACTCAAAAAACAACAAAATACAAATAAAAATAATAGGATATCAATTGTATATAATTAATAGAAAAAGTCATGAAGTCAAATGTGCAAAAACGATAAGATTTTATGCACATTTTTTATACAAAAGTTCACATCAGTCATTTGACCGCTTATGGTAGTTTTAGTGTTAAAAATAACTGCTAATTAGTGTAAAGTGTTTGCACAATGCGAATTTTATATTTTGCAGTTAGTTTACCTAGATGCTTTATCTTTACAGTATAACCCTAAAGAACGAATAGGTGCTGAAGATGCTATGAGGCATATCTACTTTCGTGATTTTCCTCCTGAAGTGTACGATTTGCCAGACAGTATGTATTTCCTAATTTTTTATATTACAATTGTTTTAAAAGTTCTTGTTAAGTATCTCTCTATTCTAAAAAAAAGTAAGGGCCTCTGTCGTCGCCGCAATCAAAGGCTTGTTCGCCTATCTTCTCCTAAACTGTGGGGATTTGAATTTCGACTAAGGTGCCCACAGATACGAAAAATTCCGAGGAACTTGCTCTCGTCGTAGGTCTCAACACCAGGCGTCAAATCGAGGAAGCTGAAGAGAGTGATTGCTGCGAAACGCAGCCTTTTAACTCCTCTGCCCAGTCACTCAAAATTCGTACGCCAACAAAGTTCGATTATTAACTTTGTTTTTTTATCTCTTTGTATGCTTAAATATGTAATAAAACTTGCTTAGTTGGTGAGGTAAAGTAGAATTTTGTAAGAAATTTAACTACAGTAGGCGCCGCTTAATGTAATCACTTTGGGACAGATGGTATTTGATAACTATAACCAGCTGATAACAATAAACGAAAAGTATAAGGAAACACAAAAATTTAATTTTATTATGTACTAAGTAACATATATTTGTGTAGGTACAAATTTAAGTAAAGGTTAATTCAAATGATATGTTAAACAAATCGTTAAATTCAATAATGTTCAAGCTACCGGAACCACTTTTAAAAAAAAGTTCTACAAAAAAGCAGTGATAGCATACATAGGTAAACTAATTACAATTTAACAGGAGTGTCCAGGAACAATTAGAAAGTCTTCTAAAGTTGTCTGCCTCGTTTTTTGTCTCAACAAATTATTAATAAAACTTCCATACGTGTACTGTTCTCGAAAGTCCTCAGCAGTGCCTCTGTGTTGCACCCCAAGTCTCAAGACATGGAGCGCCTCTCTCATTTCAGTAGCACTTGGAGGATCCTGGATGTTTTCCACACCGGTTTCATCTTCATCTGATGATTTTTCATCATTTGCCTGCATGGAATAGGATGCAGTTCGGCATACATCATCATTGTCACAGTCATTTGAACGTTCTTATCTATAGGCATCCATTCTGCAAAGTCAATTTCCATCATGTCGGATGGTACGAATTCGGCTTCATTGAATTCCGATACATCATCCATACCTTTGTCCGCTGTAACAAATCCACCATGTGAGAAACAGTTTTTAATTGTTTTCTCGGATACTCGATCCCACGACATTGTCAAAAGATGGAGGGCCTGAAGGAGATTCGATTGCTTTGCTAATGCGTTTGCACTGTTCTGTACCTGCCATACTTTCCAAAACTCTAACGCACATTTCTCCATGGTAATAGGCTTTCATCGCACGAATTATTACTTGGTCACATGGTTGAATAGTTGCTGTAGTATTGGCAGGCAAGAAAATAATTTTAATGTGCTTCAATATGACGTTTACATCGTGGGTTCGACAGTCATCGATGAGTAGAACGATACTGTGATCTAATTCCTTGTCCCACTTAATAAGCCATCCGCTGAATAGATCAGCTGTCATCCATGCTGTTTTATTTGCAGCATAATCCACAGGCAATTTTTTAACATCCTTGAAGCATCTTGGCTTTTTGTTTTTTCAAATAACAAAAAGTTTTTTCTTCTGTCCAGTCATGCTCGCACAACAAAGAACAGTTATACGTTCTTTTGCAACTTTGCACCCCTTAGAGTTCTCGTTTTTGAAGAGATACGTATGTTCTGGCAAGGCACGAAAATAGTCATCCGCGTTGTAGATATTCTTGGGGGGGGGGCATAATCGGCAATTATCTTAATTTACAAAAACAGAAGTTGGATCTTAATTTACTAAAACTCAAAAGTTTCATCCCAACAATGGCCATTGTTGGGATGAAACTTTTGAGTTTTAGTAAATTAAGATCTAACTTCTGTTTTTGTAAATTAAAATTTAAAATTCTGTTGTATCAGTATCTAAAGGTGGTGCCGTAAAATAAACCATTTCATTATTTTTCTAAAATACAATTGAATTTGATAAAGCAACTAAAATAAACTTCTTAAGGCTTAGTGATCGTATAGATTTAAAAAGGCGGTACATAACAGTTGTGGCTTTCCTAAAAATTTGCAAAAACCCTATGAAGTCCGAGTGAAAAAGAAAATGCACTTCAAAGAAATACAATTAATTAATATAAAAATAACTTGTTTATTATCATATTGTAACAATATCAGGCTACAACAACACAAACCAGTAATTAACAACTTAAGCAAACACCTGCACGAATGATAAGATTATAAATCTTTTTACATCTAATTAATAATTCTATATTTTAGCAATATCTTGATTAAATTGCAAATTAACAATTATCTCCTACTCAAATTTTACAATATTTCAATTGACTCAGGAACGATATTTATACTGATCATTAAATAATCAATTGACATGAGGCACTCTATACCCTAGATGCTAATCTTTTAACATCCAATATTTTTTCTAAATTACTTAAATACATTAATCATATTATCCCTTAATAAGTCTCTCACTAATAAACAACTATCAAATTTTCCAAAATTTGCTATAAATAATTCCATTTGTTATACTTAAGATTCTTCACTCAATTCTAGGCTTAACACAAACAACAAAAACAATTTACGTGGCTGACAAAAAACTTTAGGTTAATGAAAATAACATGCAAAGAAAAAAAAAAAAAAAACTTAGTTAAGGGTTAAAGTGGAGGGCCCTCTTTTCTTGAAATAAAGTCATCGTCTCTGAAGCGGTATCTTTACGGGAGTAGATTCTGTCCTTGACCTCACTAGAGTTGATTCTGTCCTTGACCTCACTCGCCGGTATCGCCGAGACCACCAGTCGAAGCTTCCAGAGAGAGAAGAGAAGACTCGAGACGAAGAAGCCTGGAAGCTGCCTCTGGCTCCGGTATTTATTGACATCTGCCTACTCTCGTACTCAGACTTCAATTGCTGTAGCGAAATATTAGCCATGGAGTCGATGTTTAAGTCAGCACACTTTATTGACTCCATAAATACAGTCTAAAAATTACTTTGTGAAGAACGATGTGTATATTTTATTAAACGTATATTCTTTGCATTTCCACTTGAATTTAATAACTACTTATTGAAAATTTGTATTATGTAGAACACATCGTGAACGGCCGTAAAATTACTTGTTCCTCGAAACTGGCAACGTCGAAGACGCGGGAACGCATGTATCTGCCACGATCGTAACGGTTCCAAAAGAGAAAGGCTACCCAGTAGCGATTGTTGTAAATCAAAAGAAAATTAGTAAAAGATTAGAAATGTTAAAAATATTTTTAATGTTAATATATTATTTAAGGGAACTAAAAGATTGTGGCTGACAAATATTTTTTTTTATAACAAAAAAAAAAAAAATTGTCAGCCACAAAAACAAAAAAAATTATTAAATACAAAATTCATTATCATAATCATTAAAAGTAGTTTTCAACATATATGTAACCCATCATGAAAGAACTTAATTTCTCTGGGCAAAATTATTTTAAATATAAACTTTAATTATTTTCATTTTTACACATCAGAACTTTTAATACAAGAAAAACCTGTTAATTTCCCACTTAGTCTAAATGTTATTTATTCTTTACGACATAACAATTATCCAGACATCAAAATAATCAATGGTAAACCCAACAATTTTACAATTACAATATACCAAAGAATGAGCAATGAAGTGGTCAGTTGTAATTCAAAAACCCCTTTTAACTATAAAATCACTTCAATATACTCATATGTGAATCAGCCCATTAAAATTTGCTCTGCTGTTATATTGGTGTAACAAAAGGAAAATTGAAGAAAGGACAAAAGAACATTGAGTAGATTTAAAATTTGGAAAATAAAACGCACCTTTATCTCATATCGCTCAAAGAGAAAACATAACAATAGATCTAAACTACATAGGGGGAAAAAAAAAAAAAAGCAAATTATCAAAATAAAAGTAGTGATTTCTATCGCAATGCAATTAAAATAATTTTAACCCATAAAGATGTTAATGACGTAGCACATTCTGTAATTGACAAAAGACGGTGCTACATGGGGCTTTAAATGAGAACAAAGCATCAGATAGGACTGGAAGACAGAATAAGCGATGATTATGGTCACAAAAGGCAATTGAAAAGAACTTCTGCACAATATTTTAAACTTATAGGTTTTTAAGGTACTGTATATCCATGCATGTAACACACACCAGTAAATTTAAGATATGTCTTATGTTAATAATTATCTTTTATAATGTTCAATTAAAATTTCATGAAGTTGAAAGTGCATGTTATACGCCGAGATATACTAGTTGCTTTTATTATTGAGTATTTTAGACCTGTGTTCTTTCATTATATTTGTTAGCCATTTCACTGAAATTTTGGAGCATCACAATTATTAGAAGTTTTTAAAAGTTAAGATATTAATCTAGTAATTTTAATTATACTCTACTTGATGATGAGATTTTTGTTTAAAAACTTTTCATTATTTACTTTAAAATTTGACTATTACACCAAAAATATGTTTATCTCCCAGTTTGGCTATTACTTTAAGAAGGAATCTGCCTTCAAAGAAAGGAATTTTTTGCTTATCATGTAGACAAAAATTTAGAATGGACAAATGTTGCCATTGTTTAACTTCAATGAGTACAACATTGATGATTGTGGAAACCTAAAAGAATACAGCTTCTCTCGACAGGATTTCTAATCACAATTATTATTTTTGTGTATTTTTGAAGTTAAAAAATCACAATTGATAGTCCTTACAAATAAATAAATAACCGATGATTAGTCTTTTTCCTGTTAAAAAAGTATGCTAATTTATCGTCATTTATTTGTCATAAAATTCATGACTGTAGTCCTTTAAAATTAGAAAATATTCCTTTTTTTCTTCCCATTTCATGTTAAATTAAGAACTACTTTAATTGGGAAAAATAATAATTAAAATTTTATGTTAAGCTCTAACATTAAAGGAAACAATAAGATATGATTGACAGAAATGTCTAAAATAAAAATGCAAACAAGATGCATATTTTTACATTGTGCAATAAATGCATAATAAATAACTGTGTAAAACAAAACTGTTTTAATAACTATGTCATTTTATCTCTCAACACCCTTTATTGAAAAATGTGTCCCAAAAATGCGACATAATTTTACATGTATTTAAATACTATTAGTTCACAACAGCTTTAATCTATTGTTACAATGTTTCGTAAGCTGTAGAATTTGCTTCACATGTATTTTTTTTTTTTTTTTTTTTTCACATATCTAAATACTATTAGTTCACAACAGCTTTAATCTATTGTTACACTATTTCGTAAGCTGTAGAATATGCATCACATGTATTTTTCTATACATAGGTTACACTCACAAAAACTTCAACATAGGGTTACGAGGCGAAATACGCGAAAGATGAGCGATAAAATGACAAAGTAAATATCATTTTAATATGGCAATAATGAAACTAAAAAATTAGGGGGTTCAGGGGGATCTCCCCCTGACGAGGCTCGAACAACAGAGCTCTTTTTTTTTTTTTCCTCTTAAGCTATGAATCTATTTAATCTTCTGTTGAGAATTTTATTTTCCCCCCATAATTTTAATTGTTTCTCTTTTTTAGCTGCATCAATATTTTCAGTTCCAGGAATAAAATTCATTGAAGCGCCACCACTGAATGAAGGTATTTGTTTTTTATTGCTTAAAATGTACTTATTTAAACCTTTTAAGACCTGGTACCATGTCAAATGGCAAATTGTTTTTGCAATATGTAGCTGGTAAAATATTGAAGTTAACTATATATATAAAGAAATTATCTGTTTTATACATAGAACTTTTTAGACTAATACAAATATTTATAGGATAGTTTTCAGGACTTGTTGAGGGACTGGGACAAGGATTTATCTTATAACTGATCCACATGCACTATTGATTTTCCTGGTCAGGCATCTTGCATAGACAATTTCCCTTTTTTTTAACTTGCATTCAATAACACACAAAACCTACTAGTCACTCAAGGAGAAATGTTTTTCCTAATGCATACAATGCTGTATTATGTAGAATTTTTGAGATTTTTAATTTGAATGCTATTGAAACTGGATGCTGTTAAGTTTTTGCATATTTTCTTATTTCAGGGAATTCGGAGTATCAGTGGAGGAAAACATGGAGTATGTGATTGATATTTTAATTGTTGGCATAGATTATTGTTAGAAAACACATGTGTAAATTTTTGTTGATGCCAAATGTGTTCATGCGTTGTAAAGATTTAATTTAAAGAGCAATGCTTGATTTTCTACTTGTGGTAAACAAAATGAAGAAATTGCATCGACAAACAAAAAGCCGGTATTTTAATGAAATTGATAAATACTCTTCTTCCTTCATTCCTTTCAACTTTGTTTTCTCTATTCTTTATTGTTTTAAAACAAGTTTTTCTGTTCAATGTGCTAAATTTACTTTTTATGATGAAAGTCATTTCTGAAAGTTGGACTTTCCTCATCCTCTACTCTCATGCATTCTCTTAATTTCACTGTATAAATAGTTTATCAACTTTAAAATTAATACAATCAACTTGGTATACCCAAACCAATTGTTGGCTGTATGTGTTATTTAAATCCTTCTAATTTTAAATAATATTAGGGTGGTTGGATTTTTTTTAGTCTTGTGATTCATGTACGTTATTTATTCTTGTGGAGGTGCAAAAATTAAGATCTTAATGCAAACAGTATTCACTATTGAAATCAGTGATATTACCAACATTTTGCCAGCATATTGGTTTCCATGTCCAAGAAATTGCACAGTTTCCAAAGAAAGTATCAAGCTCAGAAATGAGATGGTCACAGATTTTAAACACTGAAAAAGTTTGAGTTTTTATTTTCTAAAAGATAGAAAGTTTGGGATATCAAGTGAGCTTCTTAAGTCGTCATTGAATTAGCTGAGACAATGCATTATGCTTGAATTGATGTGTGGTTGTGTGTGCATTGTATTGTAAGAATATATTTCTTTTCCTATTACCACTGGTTATCTTTTGTGCAGAATCTAGGTATTGTGCTTATTATCAATGGTTCATTCTTGTTCTGGGTACTTTTTGTAGATATGTCATAAACACAGTAGATAGTTAGCATCACCTTGTTGGAAATTGAGCAGTCTCTTTGGCATTGGTAATGAACAATTTTCAGATCCTGACCATTCACCAGTTTTACTTCTGTTGTCAAAATAGAGTAATTTCTCTTTAACTGTAAAAATAGGATGCAAGGAATTACAATTTTTGTAATCTCTTGAGTATAATTCTTGTCAGATTTATGTGGTGTTAAGTCTTTATAATGCAAGTTTTTTTTTTTTTTTTCCTATACTCTAGATGCTTGTAAATTTACAGGTTGTTATATCTAAACCTTGGATGACATGTGCTTTCAGATTTTCTACTGAAACAAGTGATAGCCCAACATTAAGTGGCTTATTTTTGGGGCTTATAAACTTAGGTGTGAAATTTACAGTACCAGTATTCAATAGTACATAGTGTAGCTATTTCATTGTCGAATCTAGACGAAGTCACTGGGATATTATACAGGATACGCTATACCAGAAGTGGACTACCTGTGTGACTTAAAGATGTACTAGCTGCCTAGAACAGCAGCATTGTGTATAAAGGCATAACTTTGAAAAAAAATATATATATGTGCTCATGTTCGCTAATCTATTCCCATGCCTTATTCACAGCCATTAATGCATAAAGTAAGTATGAATTTTAAAAGCATTAATCTGCATATGTGTGCAATTCTTCAAACATTGTGAGTGATCTAACTAACAAAAAGTTGTTTAATCCTCTAAAAATAATTTAAAAAAAAAAAAAACTAAATTCTTAAATTACTAAAAAAATTGTCAAGTCCGATTATCGTAAAATAAAATAAATTTTCAAAGCTCAACTGTTTAAAAGTTAATGATGTAAATCTATTTAACTTAAACAATAATAAAAAAAAAGGAAAGAAAACTGACAAGTCCCATTATCCTAAAATTAAAATAATAATAAAAATCTTTAGGTTCCACTGTTTTAAAACTTTATATATAAATAAGTCGTCAAGTAATTTCTAATCCACAAATAATAGGAATAACAAAATGACTTGGTGAAAATTGGCAAAAAAGTTAAAGTGTTGCAAAGTGTCCTTAAGAAAAATTGAGTTTCCCGAGTGACTCGCTTAAAAAATAACTGCTGGTGTTTTCTAATCTATTCCGTCAAAAAAAAAAAAAAAAAAAAAACCTTCTTAGTTGTCTTGTAGCTAATGGAGGAGGTTCTGTTATGATATTCAGAATTTAAAGAGTGTGAAATAAATGCTCTATTAGTGGTAGAAAGATGGAAAAAAAAAAAAAAAATGTGCGGTGGCAGAATGTCGGGCAAATTTCCTGCCTGGCCGCCAATTGCGAAAGCCACAGCAGAATTAACGCTTGGTGACGTTGGTCAGGATCTGCAGAGACAACTCAACCGTGCTCTCGCTATATAACCTTGGTGTATAAGCAAGTGCTGCTGCGACAGCAAATATGCCTGTTCTTAGTTAATAAAGTTTCCTAGTTTATGAATGTGTACTCATTTTAAAGTCCCGGCTCTAAGTTATCGGAATTAAGTTTAGACGGTGTGCTGGTTGGAAGATAAGCAAAACTCCAGCACCCGTAGTCAAAAAAGTTAGTCCAAAAAAAAAAAAAACCTGCTTAGTTGTCTTGCAGCTAATGGAGGAGGTTCTGTTATGGTATTCAGAATTTAAAGAGTGCGAAATAAATGCTCTATTAGTGGTAGAAAGATGAAAAAAAAAAAAATGCCTGCTGGATTTTCCAATGCAACAGTTTGTTTCAAATTGCAAAAAATTATCTGAAAAGTGATCTGAAAAATCTGCAAATTTAAATATGATTTTGAAACAAAGCTTATTTGAAAAAAGGAAACTCTGTAGTTTCCGATGATGTAAGAAATATAGTTTAAGGGAGAAAATTTAGCCCGCGATAAAGCAAAATGCTGAAGAAATGGCTGAAAACTTGACAAAGCATAAAATATATGAAAAACTAAAAATTGGAATGATACATGTCCAGTTGTCATGCAGATGTTCTTAAAAACAGGAAGAAAATTTCTGACCATTCTATTATAATTGTAAAACTAGTTTATTTTTAATAACAATGAAGTTATTAAAAGTTGAAGTTGTGTCCTTGAAAACTGGAAAAGTTTGAATCAACATCTGCTGTAATTTTTTTTAATCAGAGAATTCTTTGTTACTTACTTAACACATCATAATTTCTTTTTTTTTTCTGTTAACATTTCTTTTTTTTTTTAATTAAATCCGAGATTGCTGCAGTTGTGCTTTTGCCTTTTGACCCATTCCTTTTTCTTGAATTTTAAAATAATTAAATTTAATAGAATTGAGACTCCAATAATGCTGATAATTTTTGAATTTTGTATGTGGTTATATGTATACATATATTTTTTTATTACTGCTTGTGATGATAACATTTTAAAAATTATTTTTGCTCATCAGTGTTTCCAAAAAAATCTTAACTAATCATGGCTAAAGTAGCTCCTATTATTATTTTATTTATTTATTTTTTCCTTATCTCTCTCCTTTTTTTTGGGGGGGGGGGAGAGAGGGGGTTCTAATTTACTTCATGAAAAAATTTAAAACCTTGGGAAATTAAAAAGATTATTTATGTACACATTTAAAGATATACTAACATCCCTTAAACTAAAATCGTCTCTTATTAAAGGAACTTTTTTTCTTTCCATTTTTTCAATGTTAAGTCATAATTAAAAGCCTTAACTCTCGAAAGTGGTGGCTAAAACTGCAGGTGATTGTTTTAGTGCACTGATCACACTTTTTAAGGTTATGGTCCTCCATAATGGTTCTATGTAAGAAAAATATTCATGAGTTATAAGGTTACTTTAAAACTTAGACACTTTTACAGACTCAGGAATAAGACTACATGCAAGTATGTGATAGGTATTGAAAAAAATCTGATGTGTCCAACACATGACTTCCTTGCACGTCCATTAGATCAAAAATATTTTCGACGCACTTCCTCTAAACTTATTTGTTTGAAAGAGATAAAATATCAATAATAGTAAGGTTTAGTGATTTCTAGCCAAATATTTCGATATCACCAAGCTGAATTCAATTTGAAAGATTTCCTTCTGACACTTTATTTGGCGATATTTCACCAAAAGCCGACAAACTTGAGATAGTCAGCGAGATTTTGGGGATAGCCAAAGTAGTCATTGACCACAGACTTTCAATGAATTGAATGCATCCATACACCTCAATGTATTTAAAGTCATTTGGCTCACCCTGTAAATAAATTCTCAGTCGATTGCTGTCAAAAAAGATATTGAAAACAGTTAGATATTACAATAGTTCTAAAAAATACGAAATAATTTTTAGCGCCAAATTTGGCGATATTTCGGCGAAACTCGTCAATGTCGACGACATTTGGCGAGATTTTAAGCATGAACCAAACAATGACAGATTATCGCCAAATTTGGCGATATTTCGCCAAAACTCGCCAAGAACGATGACAAATGGCGATACTTTGGGCATGGACCATCGCCACAATTGACTGACTATCGCCAAATTTGGCGATATTTCGCCAAAACTCGCCAAGGTCGAGGACAGACGGCGAGATTTTGGGAATGTACCAAACAATGACTGTCTACAGTTGTATTATATTGAAGATATCCATAGACATTAAAGTACTGAAATTCTTTTCGGTGGTCCTGTAAATAAACTCTCCAGTAGATTGAAACCAAAAATCGAGATGCACAACTAGATGTTACAACATTCTTATATATGAAATTTCATAATAGTTTTTGAGATTTGAGAGTTAAATATGCACACACGTACACCAAAAGTCGCCAAGCTTGGCGACTTTTGGCATAGTTCTTGAGGGAGGCACGTGACCGTGGTCGGACCATTACCTAACTTATGTGGTAGGACGGTATTATGCTTGAAATGGATGAATGCCCCTAAAATTGCTATTGACCGTAATGTATTGGAAATCTTTTGAGTGTTCCTGTAGCAGAACTATAAATGATAAAGACACTTTTTTTAATGGAGAAATTAATTTTCTAACTCTTTACAGCATATATCACTTCTGAGTCGTTTGAAATAGCCCAATACCTCTAAAAAACGCTTTGATGAATTTCGGCCCATAGAGCGTAATGTATTTCGAATCTTTTGGGCGGTTCTGTAGATAAACCATCCAGTCGAATGGAACCGAAAGGGGAGGTGCACAACTAGATGTTACAGCAATCCTAAATATAAAGTTTCAACATTCTACGCCTAATAGTTTTTGAGATATGCGAGTTTAATGAATTTCGGCCCATTGAGCGTAATGTATTTCGAATGTTTTGGGCAGTCCTGTAGATAAACTATCCAGTCGAATGGAACCAAAAGGGGAGGTGCACAACTAGATGTTACAACTATCCAAAATATGAAGTTTCGACATTCTATGCCTAATAGCTTTTGAGTTAGGCGAGTTTAATGAATTTCGGCCCATAGAGCGTAATGTATTTCGAATCTTTTGGGCGGTCCTGTACATAAACTATCCATTCGATTGCCACCAAAAAGGGAGGTGCACAACTAGATCATAGAACAATTCTAAATATCAAATCTCAACATTCTACAACCAATAGTTTTTGAGATATGCGAGTTACATACATACGTACGTACAGATGGCATGGAAAAACTGGCCACAGTAGACTCGCCACTGGTCAAAATGAGTTGCAGGCGCATTAATATGATCGTGCATGCTAGCCTACGATAAGATGCATCGAAAAAATTTTTTAAATTAAATTTAGATGTAGTCAAAATCGGTTTTTTTGTCGAAATTTGGCCCCCAAAATTTTTCGGGATCACATTACTTCCTTATACTACGTACAAGGAAGTAAAAAGGGGTAGAGAATTCTGGGATATCAGTCAGCTGATTTAAATTTCAAAATTTGAATTATTTTAGATGGTACTAGGGGCCAGGGGCCCTAGACTTGCTATGCTTTCTTTTCGTATAGGGCTTTCAACTACTAATATGGCTCACTCGTAAAAAGGCATAATCTTCACAGTCAAAACCTGAAGATTAAATCAAATAGAATGTTATCAAGATACACATTGCTTGGCTATTGCATGCTCCTTGAAGCATAAAAATTTAAATTTCGCAATATTTTTAAATATGCAAAAGCTTAGAACACCTTACGTATTTGCCACCCATGGCAGTTTTTCATAATTTGGAGGCGTAGGCTTATAATCATCATTTTTCTTTGCATTTGCAAATAAAAGTGTACTTCATATGTTTTCTTTGCTAGAAGCTATGGAATAGATAAGATATCTTTCCACCTTTGGAGACTTATTTTTGATTTACACCTGCACATAATCAATGATCATTTCCTATGTCAGGTTGCCACAAGAACAGTTCTTTATATATTCTCATGTAAAATGGCATACTTAGCACTGCAAAATAGTTCATCTCACCTTGGTGGCAAATATCTAGGCTGTACCAAAACTGCTTTGCCACAGCCAAACATTCCAACTCTGTTACAGGAAGCAAAAATTAAAAATCACTTCAAGACATTCAAAGCTGCAGCCAGCTATTGCATACATTCCTTGGAGCATAAAAATTTAAATTTCACAATATTTTTAAATATCTAAAACATGTGAAACACCTTGATAATTTCCACCCATGGTGGTTTTTCTTAATTTGGCGACTTGCCCATCTGTATAGATCATTATTTCTCATTAAATTTGTTCAAAAAAAAATAAATAAATAAATAAATAAACCAGTATTTCATATGTTTTCTTTGCTAAAAAATATGGAACAGCTTTGGTATCTTTCCATGAATGGTGACTTTTCATTATTTGGCGATTTACACATGCACATAATCGATAATCACTTCTCCGTATACTCATATGCATAATCCTTTGCAGATTGGCATATTTAGTGCCAAGAAATATTTCATCTCTCCATGCTGGCAAACATCCAGGCTGTACTAAAACTACTATAATGGCATAGTTAACACTGTCAAATATTTCTATTCGGTAAAAGGTGGCAAATACCCAAGCTGCACCAAACTATCACTACTATAATCCACATTTGAATTATTTTTCACATTTAAGGAAGGGTAACCTGACACAGTAAGCAAGATAAACATTGCATCAAGGTACCATTTCGAATGAAAAAGCTTGGAAGTATAAAAGGGCGTGCCTTTTCTATGTTTGATGGAGATGCCATGTACACTAGGGCAATCCCTGTTTTCAAAATACGGGGTCATAACATTTTGGAACTCAATGCGCTTTAGATTTTCCTGCTTAGAACGATAGCCTCTTACCAGATCGTACAAGAGCACTTTTGGTGGCCACTACATCACTATCCTCAGTTTTTTTCAGTTGTGCACTGATCTGCTTTCTTCTAAAATCACTTTCCATCTTGGATCTATTATAGCATATGTGGTTGCATTTATGACACCATCTGTAGCTATGATTTGAAGAGCTTACATTTTCAAGCCATAATCCTGGTTTTGGTATTCAGATAGTTTCTTTATTTTGTCGAAGTTAAATTTTTTTACTTCCAATGGCCAGGCAGTTACAAACTATCAAGTTACAACACTATAACTCAGAACAAAAGACCGAAGTCATTGCCTTTTGAGTGATTTTGCCTCCCAATACTTCGACTACTCTGTAGAACAACGAAGATCCCGACAACGAGCCAGATGATCCCTGTCCATTACTTCTCCAGAATCACAAAGTGGGCAAGTAGGATCGGTGAGGATATCTATATGCTTCAAATGAGCAGCCTGGCAGTCGTGTCCTGGCGAAGTTAAGATTTATGGGTCTATTTTGGGTAATTCTTGAAAGTGCTGTACATGTTAAATTTTATATTGGCAAAATGTTCTTTCTTTCTACCAAAATTAAGCTTTCTTTCTTGTATTTTCCTTTCTATTACTGCTATACAGCAGCCTGGTTCTTTAGTATCTTCGTTGGTTAAAATTACTTTATATATTCCTGCAGTTTCTATTACAGATATGTTTGAAAATATTTTTGTTAGGTTTTATTGGTATTTTATTAATCTTTAACTGCTTCATTAGATATTTTAATAGCTGCTCGCTTGCAGTAATATATGGCTTTGGTGTATTTCTATTATCCTTTCTGCCCGTCCTCAATATGTTAAAGTTTTTTAAGTCTATTTTTATATAGTTTATTAGTTAGGTTATCAGGGTATCCTGTGTTTGCACATTTTTTAATAAAATTTGTTTCTTCATGGAGGTAGGTTTCATTTGAGCAGGTTTTTATTGCACGATTAGCATATGATCTAACAGCTGCAATTTATATTTATAAGGTGCTTTTTTAATTCAAATTAACTATTTTATTGTTGTTGGTGGTGGTTTTTCTGTAAATGGTGGTATGTATTTTATTTTTTATCATCTGTAATAATTTTTACATCTAGGTAGTTGATTGTGTTTTCTTGTTCTTTTTCAACTGTAAATTGAATGCTAGGATCAATTGTATTATTTTCATCAAGGATTTTGCCCAATTAATTTCAATAAAAGCAAATGTGTCATCGACATAGCTCATCCATTTAATAATAGTGGCATATTCTGTATTATTAAAATAAACGAAGTCATTGATGAAATTAATACAATTGATCCTAGCATTCAATTTACTGTCGAAAAAGAACAAGAAAACAAAATCAACTACCTAGATCTAAAAATTATTAGAGATGAACAAATTAATACCCTGTATACTGAGCAATAAGGAAATAGTTAATTTTAATTCAAAAACACCTTTTAAAATATAAAATTGCAGTTGTTAGATCATGTGTTCATCGTACAATAAAAACCTGCTCTAATGAAACCCTAATCCATGATGAAATAATTTTTATTAAAAAACGATGCACAAACGCAGGATACCCTGATAACATATTTAAGAAACTATATAAAAATAGACTTAAAAAAAATTGAGCATATTGAGGACGGGCAGAAAGGAAATCAGAAATACACCAAAGCCATACCTTACTGCAAGGGAGCAACTATTAAAATATCTAATGAAGCAGCTAAAAAAAGATATTAAAATACCAATAAAACCTAGCAAAAATATTTTCAAATGAATCTAACAATGAAGATAAAATAGAAAAAGAGGAAACTGCAGGAATATATAAAGTAAAATTTAATCAACGAAGATACTAAAGAACCAGGCGGCAATATAGGAGTAATAAAAAGGAAAATAAAAGAAAGAACATATTGCCGACATAAATTTAATAAGTTTAATTACAGCTCTTTCAAGAAGTACCCAAAATAGACCCATAAATATTAACTTCAACAAAATAGAGAAATTTATTTATTTATTTGCCAGGAGAGGACAGCCCACGTCACTGAATGTGTCGCTTAGAGCTACATATACGTCCTTCCCGGAATTTCCCGCCACGATTGGGAACCTCATCAGAAGGTGGGGAGGACTTCTGAATATTGGCACCCCTCGGAAACTGCTAGCGACTGCCAAGAGGACTTTCCGAACCACGGATTTAGAGTGCACATACACCACATGTACCGTAATTTGGGGTAGATAAGCCGCGGCTTATACGTATTTAAAAGTTGAAAATAAGCGCATGCGGCGTATCTGCCGGGGCGGCGTATCTGAAGGATTTTTTTTCTTCTTGGGAAGAAAACCAATGCCTTCTGGCTACGCCCGTGCTTGGCGACATTTCGGTCATTTGTTGCGCTTTTAGCAATGGGGCGCGTAATGCTTGTTTCCCTGCATTAATATTGCGCTGTAGCTTACTATTACTCATTTCCATTTCAATGACGTAATCAAAATTCTAGCTTTATTCGAGTGTTCTTTCAGAAATAGCTCCTACCAGAGTATTTGCTTAGACAAAAAAATCAGTGATGTGCTAGAACGGGATTCAGGCACTGCAAAATCAAAAATAATGTCATTCCGATAACCACAGGAATCAGATGTCCGCAGAATAAACGAACACGGCCATTTCGTTAAAGAAACATCTACCCTCATTTGGTAAACATGACCAATGCTCGATACATTATCATATATTGTGCTGAAGGAAACTTTAATGAAACGCTGCCTTTCTTAATTCACAAATGTATTACAGCCAATATAGAAGTTTCAAAAGTAAAAGAGAAGAAGAAAGGGGGACGGACGCACTTTCGATTTCTTTTTAATCATCCTCTACCTCTTAGTCAAGAGCGGTAAAAGCATTTAAGCTTTGAAAATTATGTTTGTTTTTTAAATTATTATTGTAAAAGCTAGATTATCTGGTAATCCAAGGGCGGCTCCAGCGAGTGGGCCATGGCCCCCTCCGAGCTTGCATTTCACACGTTCCGTAACGATTTCATACATTCAATTTGCGCTTTGAACAATTTGTAGACCTATCTAAAAAGTCCAATGGCCCCCTCCGAAAATTCATTCTGGAGCCGTCTTTGTGGTAAGCAAGTAATGGAAAATTTTTAATTTCCCCTCATTCTTAACAACAAAAAAAAAAGTGTTTCGTGTCCCTACTGCAAAGATCTACTAAATGATTTATGCGTATCTTGGCTCACAGCTGTCCAAATTTACAACCAGAAAAATGAAAACGATAGAAATTACCAACAATCAGACTCTATCAATATTGCAGCACTCAGAGGCCGTGTTCCCGCATAAATTCGGACAGTGTGTTTAAAAAAAAAAAAAAATGCTCAAAGCTTGGTATAAATGCATTTATTAATACAAGGAACTCCATTTTACAGAAACACTACAGTTAACAGCTGTGCGGAATGCGATTACCGGAAGAAGAGGAGAAAAAACAACAAAGAGAGAGAAAGAGACTGCTTTAGCATGACCTTTAGACCTTAGCTCATGGCTGGGAGTAGAACGCATAAATTGAGAGTGGTACCACTGACAGAAGCTTGAAGAGGTAGGGAAGGGGGGGGGGGCCTGGTAAAATACTTTCACTTTCAATGATACGCGATTAGTTTTTAAATAAATCTTCTGTTTAGAGCAGTAAAGCGCTACAAATTGGTGTGTTTTTTTTTTTTTTTTTTTTTTTCAATAATACATCCTGTAACATAGTAAACACTGCAGTGTAGTTATTATTCAGTATTCGAAAACATTTCAAGTCTTCTCTCCGCATTTCTCCGCGAAAGGCCCTTTTTCTTTATGCAAGTTCAGCTATCATAGATTTTCACATATTCATATATCGAAGATTTCTCGATAGTCAGGCCAGAAGTTTTGGGACTTGGGGGGGGGGGGGGGAAATGATATATGTCCCACAGTACCTAGGCTCCGTAAGCCCGTAAAACTATTTTCCCAATAATAGTTATAATAAATTCATTGAGAACTTTTTATCTCAATATATTTTAACTCTGAAAATTCATATCACACCGAAACAGTTCCCGAAGAATATCTTTAATTCCATCACCCAACAAGTTTACGAGAGGGTTGCACCTCCTTCTCCCAAACATGAAAGCTATAATTGTCCACAGTACCAGTGCCGTCTCAAGGTACCGGCAACTCGGGCAGCTGCCCGGGTTCGCCATGCGTTTAGAGGGCGCTTTTAAAGCTCGATCTTAGGGGAGGGAACTGTTTTTTTTTTTTTTTTATAGAAAGTTCTTTTTATACAAGGTTGGATTGGCCCACCTGCCCATGGTCAGTTGAGTCCCCTTTGTAGTTTCTTCATATTCTTCGCCATCTTTGTCGTTTTTATTGACTTCGGAATGTTAAGAGAATTTTTCTAAAATAATTACCTGAGATGGAGAGGTGGAAGTTAATAGCAATTTTATTACTAATTACGAAAATATTTCTCGATATAACCGGGTTTACTCGTTAAAAGCGAGTTATATTCTCAAAGACTTAACATTGTACCAGCCTAATATTTCCGACTTTCTCGTTAAATCTGGGTTCTTATAAACAATAATAATGTAATAAGGGCTTGTTATAAACGAGTTATTTAAAAAGGGCGCCGAGAATTAGCTAGCCCGGGGAGCCAATTACCTTAAGCCGGCCCTGCACAGTACAATAAAAACCTCTGGTCCCAGATGCAACGAATCATTCAGTTTTTACTTTATTTATAAATACAAACTTCAAATTTGGTCCCGGGCGCTGTTACTGGTAGTGGCGGCCCTGACGATAGTTCAGCTTATACCATGGGCGTCGGCAGCATAGGGCAGCGGGGTTGACTCTCTCCTTTCGACCAGGAACCCGCATTTTCCCCCCTAAGTAGAGGAAGCGGGGTAGAAAGCAGTGTTAAGTCCCGGGATTTACTCCGCATTTTTGCTCATGTAAACGGGCCCATAAAAAGATCAAACTGAATTGACCGCTCTGAGTCCAGTTTCACCTTGTGGGAAAACATGCCTTCAAATTTTTATTTTCACCCCACCCATTCATTTCCTTTACAGTACATTAGGAGTTTTCCCCATTATCTCCAAACTTCCAGGGAGGCAATAATCCGGAGTCCGGAGGCCCACATTTTTTCTCTCTCTCTCTCCCTCCCCCTAACAACTAACTAATGGTTAGTGGTGTTGAAACTAACCAATGGTGAATTTCACGATTGTCTGTTAACGTCAATAATCGACTGCATATATCGATAGTCGAATTCGAGCAAAACGACGACAACCTGCTTTCTCTGATCCGGTCACACACGTGTCTTGCTGCTTTGTGCTAGTGAACGTGTATTGCTTACTTGTTGCAGTTCTTTATCTCTTGCTCGATTATTATTATTTAATTATAATGGCTCCTCGAAGAAAAAGTTATACAACTGCTTTTAAGCTTTCGGCTGTGAAGAGGGCTGAGGAAATTGGCAATCGGGCTGCAGCTAGAGAGCTTGAAATTGATGAAAAATGCATCCGGCGATGGAAGTCCGAGAAGCAGAAGCTAGAAAAGATGCCGAAGTCTAAGAGAAGCTGTCGGAAAGGCGTAGTAGCTTGGCCAGTTTTAGAGGAAAATTTGGCAAAGTGGGTGACAGAGCAACGACAAAAGGGACTGAGTGTATCAACAGTAAGAATTAGACTTCAGGCAAAACAAATAGCTAAGCAGATGGGAATTGAAAACTTTATTGGAGGACCCAATTGGTGTTTCAGATTTATGAAACGCAAAAAATTATCAATCAGGAGTAAAACAACAGTTGGACAGAAGCTTCCTGTAGATTGGCAAGAAAAGAAAGCAGCTTTCTTAGAATACACTTATAAGAAAATCGAAGAAAAAAATTTGAACATAAGTCAAATTATTAATATGGATGAAGTGCCCATTACCTTCGATTGTCCTCCAAATAGAACTGTTGATTTAACGGGCGAAAAAACCATATCCATCGCAACAACAGGAAATGAGAAGACGGCGTTTACGTGTGTTTTGGGATGTGCCGCCAATGGAGAGAAATTAACCCCTTTGATAATTTTTAAAAGGAAAACAATTCCGAAAGGGAACTTTCCTAGAGGAGTTATCATTTCTGCAAACCAGAAAGGGTAGATGTGCGAAGAGATCATGCTTTTTTGGCTTAACGAAATTTACAGAAAAAGGAAAGGCACTTTTTTCCAACCTTGGGGGCTCATTGTTCTGGATTCCATGCGATCCCATTTAGTGGAGAAAGTAAAATGTGAAGCAAAAAAACTTAGCACCGATCTTTCGGTGATCCCAGGTGGGCTCACTAAAATACTTCAGCCACTGGATCTCTCCATCAATAGAATGTTTAAACACGAATTGCGTAAGCAGTGGGAGGAATGGATGCGATCTGGACTTCATTCGTTCACTAACTCTGGACGAATGAAAAAAGCTTCATATGAGGAAGTTGCTTTGTGGGTGGACAAGGCATGGCAAGCTGTCCCGGCCGATTCGATTGTATCGGCTTTCATGAAAGCCGAAATAATTAAAAAAGAAAATGAAAATAGTGATGTCGAAATAAGTGATGTAGACCAGAGTGAAGAAAGTGACATTGATGGCGACTTATTAAAGCTATTCAATTCTGACACAGATAATTCAGATTTTGAAGGTTTTGAATAAATGAAGTTGATTTTTATTTAGTTGATTTTTGTATTTCTTGTAATATGGTAATTTATGAGGGATAAACCGATCTGGGAAAGTAACATCTTTAAGAAATCAGCAGAATACGTTTTTGGCAAGTTCAAGGTAAGGTATTTTTTGTTTATATTTATTACTCTTTAATAACTATGTTGAAAATAAATGCTATCATTTGTGATTGCTATATTTTCTGGTAAAGTTCCGCGGCGTATACGGCAGGGCGGCTTATCTGATAAATATTTAATTTTTAAAGACTGTATTGAAGGAGGGCGGCGTATACGCCAGGGCGGCTTATCTACCCGAAATTACGGTACACAGTGGTCTTTAGTGGTACGCCGGTATCGAACCGTCAACCTAACGGTTACGAGTCAAACGCCTTAACCACTGGGCTACCACGGCCCCCGAAATAGAGAAATTATCTGAATATCGAAACCAGGATTATGCCTTGAAAATGGAAGTTCTTCAAATCATTACAGAGGGATTTCAAATGCTATTTCGCGTGCTCTGATATATCCGGATGGAAAGTGATTGAAAGTAGATGAGTGCACATCAGGAAACTGATGATGGTGGTGAGGTGGCCACCAAAAGTGCTCTTTAAAATGATTTTGGAGTAACTTTAACTTTTTAAATGATTTTATCTTCTTTTATGATTTTATCAATACAATTAGTTATTTTGTATTGAAAAAACAAATCTGTGATTTTAAACTCTTGTTCTAAGAGAAATTTCTTGTTATTTGAAAATTGTGAGCTTTGTGTAACCCCTTTTGACTTATTTATTTCGCATACTTTTAATTTGGCTTAAAACTGGCATTAATTCTACTTTAGTTTGTCAGTTTCAAGCGAATTTACATACTTGGAATTGCTTTTTTGTAAAGGCATGGATGATTTTATGCTGGTGAAAATTGCCAAACCTGGCAGCCATTATGCTCATTTTTTTTTCAATTTTTTATTAATATCTTCTAAAATAGTTCGAATTCAGAAGTTTAAGTCAGATTAATGGCTTCCCCATAATTTTTTGAATCTGTGGACTCCTTTGTCGAAACTTTCGGAGGAGATAGTATGTGAAGCTTTTGACAGCAGCAGCAGGAGTTGCTTTTTTTTTTTTTTTTTTTTTTTTTTTTAATAGTGAGATTATTTTAGCTTTCTAAAGAAAAAAAAAACCATGTTTGATTTTCAGCACAATGATCTTAAATCATCATTTTTATCAAAATATCATCTCCATGCAAAAACATAGTAGGGAATCTAATCCCACACTATTTTTCGTTTAGCGGGTTTTCAGAATTGAGATTTATTGATGCTATGGGATTGACATTTCATTTAGCTTAGAATTCTTTAAAACTGCCCAGACAGCACATAAGCTTAAATCAAGCTTGACATTTCTTTGAATTTGACGTATTAATACAAGCTTGACAGCTTAATTCATTTTAAGCTTGCAGCAAGCTTGAAAATTAAAAAAAAAATGAGTGAGCAAATATTTTCCCGCCGAATTTAAGTCATTTGAACTGTCAAGCTTGAATATAACTTGATTACTGCTTGATTTGGAAAGCCACATCCAAATAACAAATAATTTATTATCAGTCATAAATGTACTTGACCATAGAATTAAAAAAAAAGATTCTATATTTCCAAATATTGAAATTCTTAAAAATAAAATACAAATATACTACAAAATTGATTTCAAAATCAGTCGTTAGTCTCGATTTTGGCCAATATTGCCCAACATGAGTGTTGCGATATTGAAAGTTTTAAAACATGTGCTGCTTTTAAGTTTATATTATGCTTATTTCCCTATTAGTAGAGTCTATAAATCGCATATAACATTATTTAAATTTTGATTCATCACATGGAAAAATAAAAGCAGATCAGCATCGGCCAATACCAATCTCGCCAAAAAAACGACGTAACAACCATAACAGTCACTTCAAACTTTAGTCTTGTCAGCGCGAGAGAGATTGGCATGGTGGTTAAGATGCTGGCTTCCCAACCCTTAGGTCCTGAGATCGATCCCAGCTGTGGACGCTAGACGGAAACAGATTTAAATGACTTGAGGGTTCAGCATAGAGGGGAAAATGCGTGGGAAAATAAAATGTATGGAGCGGGTTCGCTGACCGGCGCCCCATGTATTTAGGAAATTTTTTAAAGTTTGAATTAAGCTTGCTATGTCAAGCTTAATGCAAGTTGGGCAAGTGTAAACTTGAACACTTGATTCAAGCTTGCATTAAGCTTGGTGCTATTAGTTTATTTCAATTTGTGTACCAAGACTCAAAACAGAGTTCTTTTTTTTTGAAGAACAGCCTTAAGCTTACACGCTTGAAATTTTCTAGCTTAATTCAAGTTTATTGACTTGATAAATCAAGCTTACTGCAAGTTTGATGCAAATTTGCTGTGCTGTCTAAGTGCCAGGAGAAAAGTATGAAAAAGTAACAGATTTTAAGCACTCTGAATTTTAAATTTAATAATTAGTCTTATTTGATAATTAAGACAATAATTTACAAAAATATAAAAATTATAGTCATAATATTTATACTAACATACTTAGTTATCTCTCAGTTGGTAAAAAACCTTAAATGGTCTAATGAATCATCTTCCTAATCTTGATCTAATATTGGTAATGAGGTGAAAAAGAAAAAAAACACTTAATAAAATGGCTTTTTTTTTTTTTAATTATTTTGGTGTGTGTGTGTGGACGGATGTCTGTTTTCGATTAACCATATGCCTTCGTATGGCTAATTGAAGTTCACCTTCTAAAGAAATAACTGGTTATTCGTCTTTAAACTCTTTTCTAGTATGCTAAGGATCAGAGAATTCAATCATTTCGAGGGATTTTGGTATATAGATTTATTGATGGATCCCCTGAAATGTTGGATCTCACAAGAGCATAAATTTCAGATGGGTATTATCTTCAAGCTTATAACTAATTTGACATCTGATTAAAGAGAGAAATAAGAAAAAGAAAGACATTTTAATTCAAAGTTTTCATTTTATCTAAGAAAATTAATTTACAGAAATATAAGTTTAGACACCTTAACATCCTTATTGTTATTTCTTGGTTGCTAAAAAAAAGAACGTAAAAAATAATGAAATATTCCATAGTCTTGATTTTTAATTTTAGTAAAATAATTTTTAAAATGCACGGCACTCTCCGTCTAATCAGCAACCCATAATCCACAAATGCCAATATTCCACCATACGTTTTAGATGTAAACAAATTATTTTAAATTTCACTGTTTCTCATAAAGTGGAACTCTAGTAAAAGTTCCACCCTGTTGAAAATGAAGTAACAAGAATATATAGTTCCTGAATTTTCAGTCAATTCATAGTCAATATTAGAATATTTATTTGTTGAAAATTTGCTTAATACTCATACAAGGTAAGGTATAGTATCCTTTTCTACACAATATGATTTTGAATCATTCTAGAAAAATATCTCATGGGCAAATGCATGGGTAAGTGCCTTATAATGTAAATAATATGAAATCAGAACTAAAACTGTTTAAAGTTTGCCACCCCTTCCTCTGCCAGAAAATTTTCTATGGTTACATATGGGCAGAAGCAAGCTTTTGTTTCTAAGAGGAAAAGAGAAAACATTATAAGTTGCTACGTCAAAATGGCACATGTAATTTTAAATTGTCTTCAATGACTCTAAAGTACGAACCTTTTAAAATAAAATAAATTATTTTTTCCTCCAATTTTGTTTTATTTCTGCATAGTCTAATGTATTCTGTTGATAATACTTTCCAATAGACTCTTTATTATTTGGATGCCAATGAAGAAATGACGTATAATTTGCAAAACTCTATAATCTGTACAACCATGAGTCTTAACCTGTGCACGTTAGAGGGATCATACTGTATTTAAAAAAAAAAAAAAACTTTTCATAATTGATTTGTAATTGTTCTCAAGATAGTTTAGCATGAAATATTTGAGCTCAATTAGTTATTAGGGAGTTAGCTAAAAATATAGATTAGTGTTTGATTCAGATTCCTGCTGATAAATAATTAATGAAATTAAAATTTTGAATTATTGATTCATGTATTAGCTAAGATACATAAATATGCAGGCTTTTCACTCAGTTGTTGATTGGGGAAGTGGCATAAAAGTATTATAAAAATAATTTATCTTTCAATTTCAATCCCTTAGGATTACGTTTTTTAATCCAGCGAAACTACTAGTCCCGTAGACATTTGTGTAGGATCCAGTTCCCTTGGGATTGGATTCCGTACAGAGCTGGCAGTAATTGTTACGCGTAAAATAATAAAGTGGCTGGTTTGAAAGTCCAATTAGTTTGAGCAGGTAGATCCCAGAGATGGTTGTTTAAAAGAAAAGTAAGCAACTATAAGTAATTCTATGTTAATAAATCCTGCAGTAGTTTTAACAACAGACTTTACCTGAACTTTTTTTTTTTTTTTTTTTTTTGAAACACTGATGTTCATATCTCTTATATTATAGTGCATTCAGTTTTTATCTTTTCTGTATCAAGATTTTGAATGGTATATATTTTTTATGACAGATAAAGAAAGTAAAACTAGTTCATTTGAAAAAGAAAACTTCTGAATAAGAACTCTGACCACTAGGTAATGTATATTTTTTGAAACAATGTGCTTTGTATTTTTGCTTGTTTTAACAAGATATAATTTTTATTCTTAAAATTATTGCTTTATTGGATTTTAATTGGACTAAAATAACGTTTGGTGTTTTTAGCATCTTTCGGTAGACTTTTCTTCAGATATGTGATATTAGACATATGTATATGTGGTACGTTGGTAAAGTAAGTTCCGTTTTGAAATAAAAAAATAACAAGTACAGATACAGCAAAGAAACTTATTGCACAAAAATCTACCACCCTTGCACAATTTTTCAACATAGGTCCTGTGATTTTCCAGGCATTTGTCATAGAGTGGTACAAGATTTGTATACCCTCTTCATAGAATGTTGTCGCTTATGTTGCCAACCATAAGGTAACATGTTCTTTCAGCTCGTCATCGCTGTTGTACTGCTGACCACCTAGGAATGACTTCAGATGCTGAAACAAATGAAATTCACTAGGAGCGAGGTCAGGGCTGTATGGGCTTTGGCTGGGATGGTCAAAAATATCCCAGCCAAAGTCCTGTAGGAATCTTTTTGTCACATTCACAGTGTGTGGTCAGACATTGTCGTGAATGCAAACCATGCCTTTTGTGTGCTTTCCTCAGAGCTTTTTCTGTATTGTGTGGCGCAGTTTCATAGTTGACTACACAGGTGGCAACATTCTACAGAGTAGGTATTAAAAAATGGTACCACGCTATGACGAATACCTGAAAAATCACGGGAGCTATGTCAAAAAATAGTGTAAAGGTGGTAGATTTTTGTGCAATAAGTTTCTTATCTGTATCTGTACTTGTTTTTTGTTTTTCTTTTTCAGAATGGGACTTACTTTAGGAATGTACTATGTATGTATATCTTTACTCTTATATGTCGTATAAAATGATGAAATCTACTTTTTAACATGAGTATCCTCAGGAAATATGTTGTTGAAAAAAATGTAAAATGTGTGTTAAAATGCACTGTTACCATTTCTCAGTCCTTCAGATTGTGAGAATGGCTTCAAAGTGCACTTAAATTAAAAATTTTAAGAATTGTGTGTTGATTATTCTTATTGCAAAAAAGTTTAAACATGAAATAATTTAGTTTCATTTTTTATGGAACAATTTTTTTTTTTTTTTTTTTTTTTTGGTACTTATGTATTATACTGGTGGTCATTCCCTTCAAATCATTTTTCCCCAAACGTGTTGGTCTCGCCAATCGTAATCAGAACTGGCCAATTCAGTTCTTTTTGATGAATAGTTTAATTGAACTAGTTTGCAAACTACTCACCATATTATGTGTAACGAAGCATTCTTTAAATCATTGAATGATATATTTTGGGAATAGCAGAATTTTTTGGGGGAAAAAACATAGCACAGCAAGCAACATCTAGATTCTTACTTATCCAAATTTATGTGGCAGTGTATAAATAATAAAAAATAACAGTTTGTAGCAATACTAAATGCATTTAAAGAACAGTGAGAATCTATTTAACATATTAATAAAGAAAACCACATGGAGTGTTCATATTTTAGATTTCCAAATAAGATGTTCATTATCCCATTAAGTACTATAGGGTTACTGTATGGTAACAGCAAACAATGGTTTATAGTATGGTCACATAAAGGACTAGCGTGATCGTATGGTCACCTGGCCATATTTACAAAATCTCCCATCTGACATCTGAAAAAATAGAAAAGGACATTCTCTCTCAAGTAACCCCAATGAAGTTAATTCAGTTCAGGGGAAAGTTTGGGGGGGAGGAAGGGTAAAATCTCCATCCTTAATGGGTTTAAACCATAAACAAGTGTCTTCATATCAACTAATAATACCGGTTAATTTAAATATATCAATTTTTATCAGTACTACAAACAAATTTAAGTTAAATAACAGGACAAAATCAATTATTCCTTCACTGAATTACTATAAAATGATTTAAATACATCTAAACAGAGTGATAATCAATAATAAAAAAGATACATTTTTGGATCAATACTTACTCATTAGAGCCTGGAATCCACATTAGACTTTACTGGCGTGCTCACTTTTAAGCAAATATTTATTTTGTAATCTCAAAAAAAAACTGAAAACTTTATTTGTTTTGAAATTAGTTCTTTTTATGATATAATGAGCACGTATGTACACCATAATAGTAAATGGACAACACGAAATTCACAAACTAACTAGTTCATATGAACTATTCATTAAAAAGAACTGCATAGACCAGTAGTTTATCTTAATAAACTGTAGTTCTGAAAGAATAGTTTATTTGTACTGTCTATATTTTCTTGGTGCGATATCACTCGCTTTGGCTGACCGCTGGCATAATAGTTCATACTAACAAGGGGAGGCTAAGACGTTGGGATCACTGATTTTGTTGAAATGTGGATGAGTTATAGGAGACCCATAGTGTAGTAAAATGCCGAAGAACTGGCTGCCAACTCTCTTATTTTCGAGAAAATTGCACTTAAACATTTGATGCACTCTTATATACCAATTATTTGGAAAATCGTTTGCGTAATCCGTGGTTTCGCATTCGGCTAGAGTTCAAGAGGTCTCTGGTTCGTATCCGACGGACTCTGCTCTGTTTTTTCCTCCCTTAAAAATTCATAAAACAGTTTAAAATGACAAACGCATTAGAAAATTTACATGATTTATTGAATAAACACTATTCTGTGAAATAAAATTGAATAACTGCAAAGGAAAGCGACGGAAATGAGAAATATTATTTATCAATCACAATTTGAAAAGTTATTCAGTAATTTTACAGATGTGTAATTGAGTTAGGGTGATATTTGTCCTAAAACCTTGCGAAACAAATTGTTTGGACATCTGCTACAACATATCAAAGAAACATTTTGCATCCACATCGTCTTTTCATTTCTATTTGTGGGGGGAAAAAAATTTACATTTTACATTTAGAAATACCTGCCTTTCATCAGAAAATTTTGCTGCAAGCCATGCATGTTTTAAGATTTCAGAAAACAATGCGTAAATGCTGTGATAGCGGAAAATACATGACTTAATGAATTTTATTGCATCTTCTCAGGCCGTTCCCGTTTATTTTGCATAAAGTATGGAGAATTTTGTATTTTTTTTTTGGGGGGGGGGGGGGTTGTAAAACTGATCCTCACATGGTTGAAACAGTGATATAGATTTAAGTAGGATTGCTTTTAGGGGACGAGATAAATTACTTTCATCGTCATAAATTTCTGAATTTGTTTGACCTTTCCTAAAACTTCTCGTTCCCTATGTATGGTTTCAAAATTCGGTCAAGGAATGAAGCATAAGTGGTTACTTGTTGAAAGTGTCCCGGACTTTGAACAAGTTACATTCACATTGGAATATTCTTTTATTAAATTCTCTATAGTTTTTTCAACTCGGAAGCCAAAAGCTCTGGTATTTTATTATTATTATAATTTTTTGGTTATCTATTACTCACGTAGTTTGACGAATGTAAAACTACATTCATTCTGCATCAAATCATAAATATTTTAAACATATAAAAAGGTTTAACTTATCGTTTATACTGAATATTGAATTTTTAATTGTAATTGCATGTGTGTAACATGGTTTAGTTGAATGGGAAACATTAATCAATAATTGCATCATTCAAAATGAAGAAAGAAGCAAATCCATTTTTATCATTCTTCCCTGGTCCTAAAAGCATTAGTAAATTATCAAATATATACACAGCAAATATATAACTCCAGTTTTACAAAGTAAGTCACAATATATTTTTTACATAATCATTTTAAACTGTTTTATGAATTTTTAAGGGAGGAAAAAAAAAAATAAAGCAGAGCAGAGTCCGTCTGATACGAACCAGAAACCTCTTGATCTCTGGCCAAATATGAAACCACGGCGCCATGGATTATGCAAACGATTTTACCAAATAATTGGTATATAAGGGTGCATCAATTGTTTAAATGGAATTTTCTCGAAAATAAGGGAGAGTTGGCGGCTAATTCTTCGGCATTTTACTATACTATGGGTCCCCTATAACTCATCCACATTTCATCAAAATCGGCATTCCCAACATCTGAGCCTCTCCTTGTAAGTATCATTTTTTCTTATCAAAGTAATTGATCTCCTCGTATAAAATTAAACAATTTTACATCACATTACTATATTTAAAGGAATAGGCGGGGATGTGCCAGCTGCTCCAATTGCTCCAAATTGTGCCAAATCAATCCTGTTGTGCCAATCTGCTACAAAAAGATCGTTTTCGGACATTTTTGCTCCAAATTCAGCAAAACTGCTCCATTTTTAATTTTCCATATACATTGAAAATGTTTATAAATTCCTGAATTTTTACAAAAATCATCACACATTCTGAGCATTCTAATTTCAATCTTTCTGTAATGATCTTAAAAACGAATATTTTTTTCTTTAGCATCCCTTTGTTTAAACCTCCAATGCCTTAAGAGTAAAAATTGACCCCAGTTTTAAATTTAATTTTATATAAATTGGTAATTTTTTGTTACCAAATATTTTATAAGCTGCCGATGGTTGTTAATATAGTTTAGTAAATATTGTATTTTTGATTTTAAATAGATATTTTGTATAGCATTGTGTAAAATAACTGAATTTTTTGTTTATTTCATAAGCTTCTGACTGTCCTCCCTCTTCCAACCCCCCCCCCCAAAAAAAAAAAAAAAAAAAAAAAAAAAAAAAAAACCTGGTTTTTGTTATTAGCTAAGAGTTTTTAAGGCGCTCCTTAATTTTCATTTTTTGGATTGGCATTCTTTAATGACTTTTCCCTTCCCCCCCCCCCCAAAAAAAAAAAATAAATAAATAAATTTTGCATTTCAAAATTGACATTCTTGTACTCCAAAAGTGACTTTTTCTTGCTCCAAATTGCTCCAGAAATCTGATTATCTTGCTCCAAATCGCTTCAAAAATGTCTTTTTTCTTGCTCCACAAATTGCTCCAAAATTTAATTTCAGCTGGCACATCCCTGAATAGGCAAAAGCCACTGTCATCTTTACCACTTTCCTATGAAGTTTAAAAGGATTATTTGCTTTATCTTCTGCATTTCTTATCCTTATAAATAAAAATGAAATTCTCTTTGTGGGCTTGTTTAGACCGTATACAAATCCACAAAAATGGTCCTATCAGCCTGAAATTTTGCACAGGTGTGTAAAACAATATAGAATAAATGATAGTCCACCCGTTTCTGGAGTTGGAGATTTTTTATTTTCCACGCAGGAAGCTTTACGATACTTGACTGTTTAGTAAACGCAGTAAGATTTACAAGTGAAATCTACTGATTGGCTTTTTTCAAAAATAAAAATAAACACCTAAGAACATAAGATGTTTTTACAAATTCAAATCCCAAATTTGATCAACGTGGTAAATGCAGAAAAAGGAGTTTTACGAACACATCCATTAGCTCAGCCATAGCATGAGAACTTAAAATCGTCTGCTAATTACTATCTAGATTAGAAATGATGAGCTGTTACATTTTAAAGAAGTTTTTTACTACGCAATTTTTGGAATCTAAATTTTCAGTAAGACATATCTTCTGCATATTAGGATGGGTGAATTTTTTTTTTTTTTCCTCAGCTCCTGAGATAAAATACCAGATGAATTTTTTTGGAATGTAGTTGGTGCACCATCTTAACAACTAAGGGCAGATACAACCCATTCCTCTGGCCCGGGAAATTCATGTCAAGGGTGACCCACTTACATTTTCTTTTAATACATGTACACATCATACGAGGGTTGTAAATTAAATAATGGCAACTTAACCAAGAAACTCGCAGAAGAGTGGGCATGCTCAAATGGTATGTGATAGTGGTGAGGTGGCGCTGTTGTCGATGTGTAGAGTACAAAAAAAGTCAATCTAGTTAGAAATGTAACTGTGGTGTGGCATTAAAGTGAAGAGTACCGTTTCCATTGCTCTAAAGCATGTATTCAAAGGGTGATCAGTGGTCGTGGCTTACAATACAGGCTGCCCTTGGCAAAAATGCAATATAATGTTATCGAGGAATACTGGAAGGCTGTGTCAAAAGTGCATTATCGTATAGGACGATTGTAAGATAGGCTGAAGCATTGGGGAGGGGAGGATGTGATCCTTACGCATGCCGTGCCTCTAAGACAAACTGTCAGTGCGGACTGTTATTGCCTGTTGCCTATTTCTACAGCACCATGTGGCGCATGCGTTCACGTTTATTGCAAAAACAACCTCCCTGTCGTGCTGCAGGACAATGATCGTGGTCATGTAAACAATGTCGCTCCTATAGCAACTGTGGCAGTGAGAAATTTTGGAACACCCTCCCTAGTCCCTACTCACCTGTCATGAGTTCCTGTGACTTCGATCTGTTTCTGAAGTTAAAGAAACCCCTCTGAGGCCTTCGATTTCATTACGATGCATCTGTATTCCGCAGAGTAGGGCGCTTCGCCGCTGACATCAACAATCAGCACCTCGCCATTGGTCTCCAACGCCTTCCTGATATTTGGCAAAAGGTTATAAACTTTGTTGGTGATTACAGAAAAGGATTGTAATGCAATTTTACTTGTAAGCTCATTAAAATTTAATTTACACCAGTGTTGCCATTACTTAATTTACAGCCCTCGTACATAAATGTATATATAAATACAATATATATTAAAGTGACCAGCCCATCTGGAAAATTCCCGGGTTCCCAGTGTATGTATACAGTCCTGTTAACAACATATAAAACTTTAAAACATGTGTTTCCAATCAAACATGTCGAAAAAAATTAATGATGTTTCTTAGCAAATGCAATGTTTATGCAAAATTTGTTAGATGAATTAATTATTTAAAGTTTCTGGAATAATATAAATAATGAAATTTTGATTTTCTGCACTTAAATTTATTCCCGTACGAGGGAGGGGTATTTCAGCTTGTTCATAATAAATGTATTTATTTTTAGAAAGATGATTACTATGATTGTATGTTTGATGCATTCCTCCGTTTTGATGTATTGTTTGAAAGTTAAAAGTTCTCTTAAAAGATCATAACAGAAGCTCATTAATTGTATCAAGGCAGTGAATAATTTTTATAATTCTAAAAAATATGAAAGTAGTATTTCATTGTCTTCATTGAGTAACTTTGGGATTTGTTTTCTACTAAGTTTCACAACTTATTTTTTAGTATGTGCATACATGCTTACATATGTTATAGACTATATTCTATTCTCATTTTTATGAACTTGTAGGGATCATTCAAATAGTTCATATAATCATCTATGGGAGTGTATTCAAAATAACTCATTAAATTGCAAAATCCTAAGTGTCCATAAGAAGTTCATAAAAACAAGTGTTGACTGTAGTAATGAAATATTTAATTAATAATTATTTAACAAAAAATTTTTTGCCTTTAATTTTTAATGTCATTTACATTCTAATCAGACGTCTGATTTTATACTTCTTTTGCAGAGACAGTGCTAATGGCATAGACTCAAGAGTTTATTAAAGATTGACATGACTTATTCTTTCATTTTGTGATTGTGCGTTTTAATTACATAGATTTGACTCTTATTTAAACCATTTAACATGTTCACTACTAAGGATGTATTTGTGGCATAATTAGTTGCTCATTTGGGATTACCAATGATGCCATATTACACAGCACTAGGCAAGTATAAGGGAAAAGAAAGAAAAAAAGAGCAATAACATTTGGCTGGAGCTATCGTTAAATGCAGATTATTATGTAACCTGGTAGTGAACCTTTAAAAAAAAACATCTGCTATGCATGTGATTGACCTGAAAATCACAAGAACTTCTCCACATGTGTTCACTGTCATAGGATTTTAAATTAGACTTTTTTTTAATGGTGGAGTATGAATATTGCACCGATTAAATTCAAGCAGAAAATTACATTTTTAAAATTTGTTTTTGTATGTTTTTACAGTTTTTTAATGTCTTTGATTATACATACAATAGTTACACTTGGGGGAATGAAGGAAAAATCATAAAATTTTGTGTTTTTCCCTGCATTCCTTATAAAGTATTAAATGAAACCTCAAACTAAATTTTCAAACTTCTATGGCACAACTCATTTTTTTGCTTTTAGATGTTGTCTTTGTTTTATTTATTACAAGTATTGTTTTAATTCAAATTATAATTTTCATTTATGTGTGCTTGAAATGAAGCATAATTGTTTAAAGTAATTTTAATTATAAAAATGACTTGCTTTGCATATGTACTGGTATGAAGATATGTTCATACATTGCATTTAAATTGTGCAATATTGGTGAAAATTATATTGTGAACTTTCATCATTTTGATGCAACTCTTTTAAAACATTGAGTTCCTATGTTATAAAATTTGTTTAAAGATTTTTTTTATTTTATTACTTTCATATTTTAAAGGAATAAGTTTTTAAATTGCTTAATAGTGGTTAGTTACAGTACTATTTTATGTTTTATGTATAATTAAATTAACAGTAATCAATTTGTATGTGTATATAACAGGAATTGTTTTAAGAACATGCTGTGAAATCATTACTTTATTATCCCTCCATGCAAAATGTTTACCTGATCCATACTATCATTGTCATGTAAATAATGTCGTGTTACATATTTTTTTTTTTTTTTTAATTTGCCCTCTGACAGCTGCATGGGCTTGTGTGTCTGCATTACTGAAAACATACAAATATATATATATTATGCTTTTTAAGCTGAAAAAAGAAATTGTAAAAAATATGGTTTTGACTATTTTAATATGCAGTTTAATTCATAGTACAAAATTTTAATATGGATTTCTAAATATTTATAAGCTGAAAACAAGTCATTTTGGGTGAACATTGATATATACTCATTACATCTCTTAAGTATAGTGATAAATCATCAGCAGTGGATATTTGCCAAATAAATAAATAAATTGCATTCCTTGCACATGTTATGCCATTAAATTATCCAACACAAAATAATTTTATGGTTGTACTTCTAACTTTGAAATTTAATCATAATATAAAAATTTGGCGTGTATTTAATAAGCTGCTGTTATGTTTTTATCAATGTTAATGAAAGACAAATTTACTCTTGTGTATTTTAAAATAGTGATAGTGGTTATAATATTGTTGGTCAAAGTAATGATTAAAACTGTATCAACAATATTATCTAACACCCCCCCCCCCTTCCTGAACAAGTTCTCATCAACAATTTGGAAATTGCGTATTAATTCTGTAATATGCTACATAAATGATTTTTTTTTTTTTCACTTAAAATATACCAAATTTTTAAAATGTATTAACCAAGGTAATTAGTAAATAACTATTTGTATATTAACTTGCTGAAAAAAAAAAAGTATTTCATCTCCCTCCAACCCTTTTATTTTATTTTTCAGCACTAATATCTAGATAATATATAAGTACACATACTTTTTCTTTCTTTTTTAATTAAGCTACGCCTGATTTTTAGGTGTAGCTTAATTAAAAAAGCTTTAAAGATTTAAAATAGCCTGAATTGATATTTCTCCAGTGTTGTTTCCCTCGATTTTCAAAGTGCACTTTGAAGGAAATGTTCAAAAATGTGAATTCAGTGTAGTTATTATTTAAATCAAAATAATTTAAATTAAATAATTATGAAAAAAAAAAAGCTGAATAAGCTTATCAAGATCACTTTCAGGATCGCTTGAAATCTCACTTCAAGTCTGTTTTAATTTTTGAAAACTTAAAACTGTCGCCATTTCATACGCTTTTATTCTCAAACCGACCATCTAAAAATTGGTTAATTCTCCTACATATTGTATTTAAATGCTATCTATTACTGTCATCTGTTGACACAAAAACCAATTTAAAATGTGGGTATACACATTTGCTCAGGTGTATGCATGTAGTGTGTCATAACGTAGGGGAATAGATTGAAATGAACACACTCAGCATGTTAATTACGACCCAAGGCCTTATAGACTTTTATTCCATATTTTAGACAATTTAATTTCAGAAAAAATTTAAAAAGCATATATAGACTTGCTATTTCATACTTTTGTAAAATATTTGTATTCTAAATGCGACTTTTTGAAATCTGCAAATATAAGTTAGTGCAGTAGTCCTTTTTTTTTCCCCCTTCCTGTCCCCTAATAATTCTCTTTTGTCTAAACCATCCCCCCCCCCTTCTTTTTTTTTTCTCTCCCAAACAAGGTATGGACATTTCTGTGATATATATATCTTATCCCCAGCTTTAAAGACTTATTTTTATTATCCGTAATTATAAAGAATTTTTAATTTTCTGCTTATTAGTTTAATTTTTTCTTTCTCTACATATTTTTCCACCTGGAAATCACTTATTTAAGAGCATAGACTGTCTTAAAATCTGAAACCAATAACTAGTCTGAAAGCAAAGTACATTCTTAAAATAACTTTAGTATATTCAAAAGTATATTCATCTTTCAAAGAACATAAAAGATTTTGAGAGTATTGTGAAATAGATTTTGCGTGAAAAGTTTAGCTGGTAAAAATTTATTTTTTGTTTTCTAAATTTGTTTCACATGTTGAATTTATGGTATAGCATTTGAGTTTCTCATAAGTTAGACCCAAAGTATTCTGTATGTGTGTTAGGTACAATTCATTTAAAGTCAAATCAAACAGTTGTTGAAAAAGTGTGGTATTATTTTTGGAAACATTTATAATTATAATGAATCTTTCAGAATAACTATTTATTAATGACTTTTAATCATTTTGATTGATTCTTCTAAAAGTTATGGAAATGATATGTTTATGTATAGTGTATAAATCAATTTTGCATATAAATGTACAAGATCCGGTGAGTCTACTAGTCCTTGTGACTATTATTTTTTATTATTATTTTACCTAAAATAAAGAGAACATTCTAAATTTATTTTGATTGCATCCAAACTGTCATGCTTAACTTTTTATGTATGTATACACCTGTACTGTATAAATTTGTTACGAGGGTTGGCACACATTTTTGCTGCTAGTAGTAAAAGCCATCCTGGCAAAAGCAGGGATGAATTACATCTACTTTAGAAAACATTATAAATATTTTTTTTTAAACTAAACTGAAAGAACAGATAACTGTGTAAAGCTTATTCAAATAATATGCATGTATTGGAACATTTTTGTTTCCTAAAATGAAGTGGTACACATTTCATAAAGAGGATTGGTTGTTAAAACTATCACATAAATGAAATTAGTTAAATATTTTAATTAGTATTTAATATTAATTTGTCTAATTTGAAATAAGCAGAAATACTTGATCATTTTTTTAATTTCATCAAATTCTGTAATTTCTGCATAATCTAATTTTTGCTGTTTTAGAATTGTATATCAGTAAACCAGTTTAGAGAAAGTATTTGATGAAAACATATTTGAAATTTTAGATTGCATTTGGGGGAATATATATAGCATTTTCAACAGAGAAACTTTTGTATGCAATCTATTTTTTAAGTTCATGACATTGTGTGATTGTGTCAAATTAAAAGACCTTGTAGAATATTTTTTTTTAAGTGTAATGATTATCAAGTATTGTACTTAAACAAATAATTTAAATGAACTATGTTTGGATTTAGTTCCTGAATATAAATCTTTCTAAGTGTGCATTTTGATAAAATATAAATCAAACATTCAAAAACTTGCATTTTAAATAATCAAATATCTGATTAATAAGCTAAGTAGTTTTAATTTATGTAAAATATTCTAAAAGTAACCAAATGTTAGATATGAATATATATATATTCAATTTAGCCTGTTTTTGTCAATTTTTGCCACTATCCAAGCAAATATATCTTTTTGCTGCCAAATCACCCAACCCTGGTTTATGAGATTACAGGTTTTCCTTGATTAAAAATTGCTAATAAATAATCAGAAAGTTGTTAATAAATAAATAATGTTAAGAATCTCACCAATCAAAGGTGAGCGCAAGTTTGATTAAAGAATTTCTCTTAATCTTTTGCTGCCCCTTCCACCCCCAAACATTTTAAAGGAATAGTTTTACTGTAAATAGCCAATATAAATAGTTGATGTAGAATACATGTTTCAAAAGCATGAGGAAAAAATAATAATTTGTAAATTTTGTTGATGATTACCTAAAATATTCATACTCATCTGTTGAAACAGAATTGTTTCTTTCAGAGGGAATGCCCTATTTTCCCCTTCTTTTTTATTTTATTAATTTAAATAAATTTGTATTTAGATAAAACAAAATTTTGTTGTATTTATGTTTGTTATCTTAAATAAATTTTTATTTCTAAATCCTTGGTTTATTTTTATGGTGTGAATTTTTATTTTTAAATAATTATACATGTTTATATTTTTCTTAAGTCTTTATCACCACTTTTTAGCACGCAAATCCCAGAAAAAATTTCTTTGGCCATCTTGCAGCCAGTCCTCTTAATTTCCCAGTTCACTATTATCGTTTGCCTCTAAGTAAAAACAAACATGTTTTTGAAAGATAGTTTGCATGCCATAAATAAACCTCTTGCTTTTTTGAAGCTGTACTAAGAGAGTATGCAAGTGTATTTTACATTTGAAGGACACCCCCCCCCCCCCCAAGATCACCAAACAACAATGTTTGTGTGACATTTAAACCTCTGTTTATGTCATACACCAGGCCCAGTATGGGCAACCTTTTAAAAGTTGAGGTCCAAACTTTAGGATGTTACTGAAGTCATGGGCCAAATTTCAGGATGTTAGCAAAGTCACGGGCCATATAATTGTGATTCATATGGGTTTTATATAGGGTTTTTATATGTACCGTGGGCTTATGGCAGGTTTCATTCGGCCCGCAGGCCAGAGATAGCCCATATTTTTCATACACAAACTGAGTCTGTTATAGTTAACTTCGCCAAGAGTTTGATGTTTCTTGCCAATGCAGTAGAGCACCATTTATATGTCTTTCAAAGGACCAAACTAAAACAACGTATAAATGGAAAGCCGTACAGCTAAACCTTTAATAAGCAACTTACATTACAATACTTACAATACTAATGTAAATTTATGTAAATATAATTAATAGCACTAAGGCGCTATTTCACTCAATCCCAGATTTTTTTCTATGCGATCTTGAAGGCAAGCTTTGTAGTTATGAACATAACAAATGTGTATGCCAGATAATGGGGGGGGGGGCATTAATAAAAATTTGAAAGTCTTACAAGGTTTGCAATTTTTGATACTGGATCACCAAGTTTGGTGCCAAAATATGACATGAAGGGGGAGTAAAGTTAGAAAATGCCTGGTGAAGATTGTAAAATAGCTTTAGTATGCGATTTTAATATAAGGACAAGGAAGAAAAATACGGCACACTCATGAATAATGATACACATTCCAACTTTATGAAATAAAGAAGAAAAATGGGGACAACAGCGTAAATTATGATACGCTTAATATATAGTACTTTAGTGCGTACTTAAAATCTGAAAGTGTTTCAGATTTTCTTACATTTTTTAATTTCTTCCAGGTACTTGTACAATGAAAACAATAACTAAATTATAAATAAAAAATAAAACACTTATCATAAAATAAAACAAATCATGCATTAATTGTACTCTTATCTTAAACGCTTCACATCTTTAAAATTAATATAATGCACATTGCATATCAATTATGATTGGATTTATGTTCCATACAGATATTGAATAGAAAAAATATTTCATGGTCGTGTGATTGTCTTTGATTAGTATTAATTACAACATTAAGAAATGTATTAAGTTCAAGAAATGTTTCCCCCCCCCCCTCTTGTTATGATAGTTTTTCAATATTGTCAATTACGTGTTTAAAGGTACATTCCTCCTCGCATCCTGTATTAGACATTTATCTAGAAAAAGTTCAATCCCTAACTAGGAAAAAAAATGACGGACAGAAAAATTTCAAAGTTTAGGGAAGTGAAAAACAACGTATAATTGAAATTGTGTGTCTGATAAACGAAGCATTTTAGCACTAAAATGAATAGGAATGAATGGGAACTTCAAGAAAACATTGCATTAATGAGAAACTTTACGGTGCTTTACTGTACTAGCCCAGAAAACCCATAGTTTTAATATTTAATTAAAAAGTCTCTTTAAGACAGTAATTTTGGTTTATTAAATAACCCTGTTTTTTCCATCCATCTCAAAAATTGAGTTTGAATAATGTGACTAAATGTGTGTGTGGAAAAATCGAAAGGTATATAGAACTTGCTCTAAGACACAACAAATGCCCATTTTTTCCTCTCCTCAAAGAATGTAAATGTATTGCATTTTTTCTCTTATTTGTTTCTCATTTAGAATAATCCCACACACTTACATACATATAAGGCACTTGAATGATAAAACTATAGTGCCATATACTTTAACCACAAGAATATCAATTGCAAAATAAGAAATACCCAAAGGTATGCTAATACTCATTACATATAAAACACATGGTTGCTAAATCGGGCGTCAATTCTAAAGGAAAATTGTTTCTCATTTAGAATAATCCTGTATTTTAGTTCCCACACATTTACATACATATAAGGCACTTGAATGATAAAACTATAGTACCATATACTTTAACCACAAGAATATCAATTGCAAAATAAGAAATACCCAAAGGTACATTAATACTCATGTCTGATTATATATAAAACACTTGGTTGTGAAATCAGGCTTCAATTCTAAAGGAAATCACTAGTTAGCTGTCAAGAGCAAGGTTCTGTTTATTAGCAATGTTGGCACAGAAGAATCTTTCATTTACATTCTTTTAAATGTACTCTACAGTTTTTAAAAGGTGGAATTCAGAAACAAATATTTATGTTATTACAGTGATATTTCCTATTGATTCAATAAGAACTTGAACCCTTAAAAGCCATGTGCTGCATTTCTGCAGCATACCTAATTTGGCCTTCTACAATAGTATTCAATAATATTGAAGCTCTAATGGCTAATGTTTCCAATAAGGTACATGCTGAAAATATTAAATCAATTTTAGCTCACTGTACACTAGTACTGTTTTAAGATTGCAACACTAATACTGTTTTAAGAATAAATGTAGATGCAATTTTTCTATTGTAGCTATATGTGCTTTTTGTTATGTTTGGATGCTTGCACATACCTAATTTTATTCTGCAGTGAACAGTAGACATGAAGTTCCACTAAGCCTGCAGAACAATGAGCAGTTTTGGTTATTGATTATGAGGAAAAATTAAGATTGACTAAATATATTTTGACTTAAATTTGAATAAAACTACTAATTTTGTAGGGTTTTTTTTTTTTCCCTTCAAACTATTCTCTTCAAATTTCCAAACTGCAAAAGATACACAGTAACAAAATGTGGAAAATGTGATGTTAGACAGTGTTTTAATAGAAAGCAATAACTGTCAAATATATCCATTCCTGAACTAAGTAGTTGAAAATCATACTGTCAAGTATCATAAAGAAAACTATTCCACATTGATTTTTACAATAAATTTTTGTATTTGTAATAAGAATTAATTATTTGTGGAGTACTTTGTAGAAATTCTTTATCATAATTTTTAAAATTCATGTATGTTTGATCTTTCAAAGTTTTATTAAGGAAAATTTATTTTTTTCAACTAAAGCCCAATGTTGCTGATTGGGAACAAACGGTTTTTAAGCCATGAACAATACCTTAAACAAAGTATGATTTTTAAAAGTATTTTTTCCATGATTTACTTAAATGCTTTTTGTCTTTCATTTCTTTTTAATTTCTGTTTAAAATGTCAGGCATTTAAGAATAAAGGTAGACAGTAGGGGAAAGGTAGTCTGTTTTCCACTATTAATAGAGTAATGTCATCTAGAATCATCAGTCATAACTAATTGCAATTTGGCATTATTATTGTTACATCTTTTAGTTTAAAAAATAAATAGTACCCATTTCCTCCGAAATTATTTTGGCAGCCATCTTCTGACATCATTGTATGTGAATGGCTTTGATTTCTCTTCTCCACGTTGAGCTTGGCAGCTGATCATGTCACTCCAAATTTCATTTATTCCCGCATTGAGTCATCACTAATTCTGCACTCCGTTGATGAAATTTCCAAAGATTCTCGAAGATATGCATAGGTTTTAATGTTGAAATTTGCTATTTTAGTTATTCTTTCAAAATCTTGTAATGGGTTTATTTAACGCAAGACAGGATAAAGCTGTCTATGTAGCATTCTTTAGTTTGAGTTTCTTAAAATGTTAGACCTATTTTATAAACGCCGGCAGTGTCTCGGGGGTCAATAACATCTCTTTTAGATCTTACACATTGAAAAATAGTTTCGCTGGTTTTGATAGGGATCTAGAAATTTCATCAACAGAAGGCAGCATTAACGATATGGCTAATGCATCAATAAACAAAATCTGGAGTGACATACCAAGCTCAATGTGGAGAAGACAAATCAACGCCACGCACGCACAAGGACAACTGAAGATGAACACGAACAGCAGCTGAAATATATTTTGGAGGAAATGGGTACTATTTATTTTTTAAACTATAGATATCCTCTGTATTTCATTTTAAAAATACAGAGATTGATGATTTAAAAATACAGATTATTAGCTACTTTTATATATATATATATATATATATATTTAGAAATTAAAAAAAAAAAAAAAAAATACTATATTTGTGTTGGTACAACAGTTGTGCATCCCTCAAAATTGTGCAAAATGTTCCCAAGCCAAGACTTCAGGCAAACTACAGAATGTTACCAAATTCCTGCGAATACGCTTTTGACTGGTGGGTGTGATCTTTCTATCTACTTTAGCCTCGCATAGTTTCTGTTGCTTTATTTTTGATAGTGCTCGTCTGCTGGACATGTCACTAGTCAATGACTTTTTTTTATTATTACATTTCTTTTATAAGCCAGAACCTCTGCCTATAACACTATTTATTCTATTAACCTTCTGACTCCAGCAGTACAACAGTTGTACCAAAAAATAATGAAGAACGGTGCTGGTACAAGTGCCTTACCCTCTTTCCCCTCTTTTGATGGGAAATCCATTCACCCTTCATGGAAGATGGATAAGGAATTTCTTATACAGTGGGAAAGGCAGGCATGTTAGTAGATAATTGACTGGGGAGAAAGTGGTAGTCATTAACTGGGATTGGGTTTACAGATTTGTATTTTGTTTGGGGACTTGTGTGTTCAGTGATATTTGTCCCCACCTACAAAAAAAAAGACAAGGCGTACTCTTCAGCTGAAAAATAGGGGAATGAAATCTTAGATTCTTCTGCTTTTTGGGACAAAAATTCTGAAGTGTGAACCAGGGAGAAAAGGTTAATGAGGATTAAGAAATATTAAATAGTATGATGGGAAAGGTTTTAGTAATATACTAGCAGCGTTGCCTGTGCAATGGAAGAGAAATGCCCATTGAGCATTGACCTTAAATATAGATTGTAAAGGGAAGGAATGTGAATCCTCCCACTGTACTGATAAAAAAAAAGGACATGGGACTTCCCGCTGCAATGGAAAAAAAAATGAACTCGGCACTTGAAAGCGTACAGAGGTTACCGGGAATTAGAAGTGGCTAGGTTGAAATGTGAATCCTAAACGGACAAGGGATTTTCTGATGCTGAAAAAATAAAATGAACATGGCGCCTGATAACGTACAGAGGTTATTGGAAATTGGACGTGGCTGGGCTTCAATGTGAATCATCACACAACATGATAAAAAAAGGACATGGGACTTTCCGCTGAAAAAAAAAAAAAAACTGAACATAGCACCTGATAGTGTGCAGAGGTTACCAGGAATTGGATGTGGGTTGGTTTCTCCCCTTCTACTTACCTCTCATTTATCATTTACCACTAGTACCTACTCAACTACTAAAAACAAATGGAGTCCAGTCATCAGTATGAGATTGTAAAGGGAAGGAATGTGAATCCTCCTGCTGAAATGATAAGAAAAGGACATGGGACTTACTGCTGAAAAAAGAAATGTACACGGGACCTGCCAGCGTGCGGAGGTTACCGGGAATTGAACGTGGTTAGGCTTCTCTCATTCTACCTGTTGTATTCTAACAGTCATTTATCACTAATACTTACGCATCTCATAAACTAATTATTTTTTATTTCAAATGCAGTAAGAGCGACTGGACGCAAATCCTTGGCTATATATACAGTAGATAAAAACTTAAAATAACTATAGATTAATTAAAAATCCAGGTTCTTATAATTATTTTATTAAATATCCAGGTTTGTTTACATGTAATGTTTGCAAGAAAATTCTTTTTCTTGTCGTAATTAGTCAGTAGTGGACTTAAGAGCATTTGCAAACATTCCACCACCACTAACAACCTTGGGTAATCTGCCAAACTCCTTAAAGTCGCCATCCTTAGTGATAACTTTTATTTTCTGCAGGTGACCTGCAAGTGCACTCAAACTATGCTTATTTTGATGTGGCGCCAGCCCAATTTTTTGCAGTTCAACTCTGATAAAGTGTTGCCGGTCTGGTTGCTATGATGTGTTGTAGTGCAATGGCATAGGTTGAAAAGCTCTCTCCCACCTACACACAGGAGGAAATTGGGGAAGTCTGCTACCTTTGTTTCCGGAGAGAATTTTAACCTGTGATCTTTTCAGAAAAAAAATCATAAAATCTAATTAATGTTTCTGCATGATTCAAAATTTAAAAGAGGGCAGAACAAATATTTAATCGATGGTAAAAGGATGGAAAATTTTTGCCAGTTGCATTTTTTGATGCAACAGTTTAAAAATGAACTAAGTACATTTTGTTTGAAACAGGAATTGCCGATAAAAATTCCCAAAAATCTGCAAATTTAAGTACGATTTTGTAACAAAGTTTATTTAAAAAAGAAAACTCAGTAGTTTCCAATTATTTAAAAAATGTAGTGTTCGGACAAAAATTTAGCTCACAATAACGCAAAATGCGAAAATAATAGCCGAAAGCCTTACAAAACATGGCTTATTCGTAATAATGAAAGTAAATTTAAAAATATGTTCCTATTTCAAAGCATAACATGATTAAAGACACGCTTCTTTTTCAGAAAATATTAATGTCAAATTTCTAGAGTAATAAAAATGTTTTTCTAAACCTTTTAGAATAAAGAAATTAAATTGCAAATTATATTTCTAAATGTACCCAATGCATCTTTAAAATACTGAAAGCATTAAAATGTAACTATTATGGCACTATTGCCTTATAATAATTAATCAATTAATTAATATTCTGTGTACTGTCATTTTAAGTATAGTTTCATCTTAAGTGTGAGAAATCACTACATATGGATTTAGCATAAATGTAATAGTAATATTTTTATTTTATCAATTTTTAAATGTTTCACACGTGTAGCTTTATTTTCAGATCCATGAAAATTAATAAAATAAGTTTAGATTAGATTCTATTAGCTATAAATACAAAGTATTTGCATAGAACTCATTAATTTTTAAAGAATGAAGAACTTAATCAAATTCTTTAGTTATAGTATTTAAAGTTTTCATCATATTATATGTAATTTTTCACATAGTATCTCCTAAGTTACATGTAGACAACAAATTATCATTCATATTCAGTGTATGTTTTTTTTAATAGATTTATTTAAGTTTATATCTTTAACAAATCTCCAGAGTACATTTTACTTATCTCAATTTTCATAAAATGTATTTACCATAAGTACAATTATGTAAAAAGTATTAATTCGTACATGCATGTATGCATTTAATTGACAATATTTATTTAATAATAGTTTGAAATTGAAAAATGTAGGAATAAGGACATTTGGTAAATAAAATAAGCGCTTTATATTTCCAAAAATAATGCTTCTTGGTTTAGTATTATAATGGCATTGCAAACTTTAATTTATCATAATTGAATTGATAAGCAAACCCATGCCAACACACAACGCAAAAGAAACTGCGAGCACAAGGTGGTAGCAGACAAAAAGATTGTATTTACCTGTGTCAAAAGTGCATGTGCATTTTTGGGATGCGATGCAGGCCAGATTGCTTGCCAAAAAAAGTTCTAGTAAATGAACTGAGCTTATAGATATCTACTACATTTGACGATGAACTTTCAAACTGTAGTATTATCCAATGGTATTTTTAGTGTATTTAACTTGTGCTCTTATTAATTGATTTACATGCAAACTTTGACTGTTTAATGCAATAAACATTAAATGCAAAATTGCAAGTTGTATGGCAAGCGAACTAATATCACATACTGATCGTAAACTAATATGAAAGTGATTTTTGAAAGGTTTGGTAATCGGGGTAAAGACCCCTATTTATTATTATTTTAGTGTCAGATTTCATTTGATGGAATATTTTTTAATACTATTCTATACATTTAATTCAGTCTTATTTTGTAATTTGCTGCTACTTTTTATCATTTTTTTAGCATAGTTTCCAAAAAAAAAAATGCTGCACTCGAAGAATGTAGCACAAAAATAATTAAAACTGTACAGAAACGCCACATCAGCATAAAAACATTGCTCCAGGGGTGCAGAGTATGTCCGAATGCACAAAGAAGGTTCAGGAGAAATTTTTATCCCAAATGTATTTAAAGAAAAGAAAAAAGGTGAGAAAACTATTTTTGTAGAGATGCAGTTGTTATTAAAAGAAGCTAGTTGTAGATAGTTGTTTAAACTAGAATGAAAATAAGCCTCAGTTTGGGGGAAATTTCAGACAAAATAAATTGTGTTCTGGGGAAATATCGGTCCCGAAACATATTCAGCACCCCTGAGCTGCTCTAAGTTAAATTGTGTGTGACATCGCTGTAAATGTCACAGTCGCAAAATCTTGCCCTGTGTCATGAGGTATGGCATATCATTTAAGAGAAATCAATGAAATCAAATAATAACAAAATTAATTTTAGGTAAGAAATTATAAAAATGAACTTATGTTTATGAATGTACTTACATGTACACACTAAAGAAGTCTACACATAATACTCATACTATATTTAAAAAAAATAAAAATAAATAAAACACCTAATACTCTTTTAGTTTTAAAAAAGTGAAGGGAGAGAAAAAATGTCATAGGTCGCTACCTCATTAATAATTACAACAAAAGTGGCAACGTGTTAGTGTTTAGAAAGAATCACTGTAGATTAGAATAGAAAGGGGAATGTATGGATTCTGAAGGATTCATCTAGGGACGGACAATAAGAACTGAATCCACCACTTAATGGAAAGTATATGGACACTAGATAAACACAACAAAGTTCCCAGAAAACAACTGACTGGTTTTCGCTGTAGAGCACCAAAGTAATAAGCTAATATTTCTTCATGATATCCATGGAATACTTTTAGCTTATGTAAGTTCTGTATCAGTAGAAATGCCATTAGTAGAAAGGTCATAAATTTTTATGGGAAAAACTTATTTTGAAATTCTTCATATAGATTTCCAAATATTGCCACGTCCAGGTTTAGAGCTCACTCATTGCTGAAAAAATACCCTAACCCTTTCCTATTTGTTGATAAACTGCAAAATTAATCAAAATCAGAATTTAATAGAGAATCTCAAGTATATTATGTAAATTCTTTAACATCCTAGCCCTTCTTAAATTCTCTGAGTAGCTATGACTTAAAAAGTACTATTCACCAAGCTTTAGCTTAAAATTTTTATGGAAAAAAAATTTAAAAAAAACAAAAAACTTTTCTACTCTTAAATTCAATATGTCCCCCCCCCCCAACATTTTCAATCATGATATACCTATATTTCAAAAATTTTTTTTTTATAGCTATTTTCTTAATTTCTAAGAACCTAGTGTTTTCGTCATTAAATTAATTTTTAAGAGACTTGTTTTAAAATTGATATGAATAGCAATTCCCTTAAAACAGATGTAGTTATTGAGTACCTGGTAAAATTGAGGTAAAGTAAGAATAAATATGTGTGAAATTTTTGTTAATAAAAACTATTTAAATTTCCAATTTTATGACTGCAGCCCTAAACCTCAAGGTTTTAAGGTTGTTTCAAACCTTTCGATAGACACTTGCATTTGTTAAACTTTTTTTTTTTTTTTTTTTTTTTTTTATTACAAATGATTTGCAAGCACACTCAGTTTGCCTTGGTTCTAAAAATATAACTTTATGTACACACACAAACATGCATGTTTGTCAGCCATTTTGTACTTGAAGTATGTGAAACCTGCATGTAGTTATTGCTCAATTTTTACGGCTGTTGACACAGATTTTAACATGGTGTAATAACTGCGATATATTGTGATCATCTTGTTTAGTATTTCTTCATTTGAATTTTAGATTTTTTTTTTTTCTGTTGGATCATGAAATTTTCAGAATTATTTTTATGCAATAATGTATCTTACACATTGTTATATAGATTTGATAGCTTTAACAGTATGAATTGTGTCAAATGTTATTTATGTTGTCTAAACACACTTTGCATTCTTAGTGTGTAGACATTTTATATCCATCTGGCACATGTGTGTTAAATAAGCAAAATCTGGTGTAGATTATCTGCTGAATGCAATTGACTCTTTTAAACTTTTAAAAGAAGGTGTTATTGGTTAATGGCAGATGTAGCATATTTTTAATAGCATATCACAAAAATTGGATTTTTAAAAAATTTGTTAAATTAAAAAATAGTTTTTTTTAATCAGTAATTTGTAGCGTGTGTTAACATTCTGGCATACACTCAGGGTGCGAATTGACGGGGTGGGGTGGGGGGGGGATGCGGGGATTGTCCCCGGCTGAAGAATGTAATATCCCCGGCTAGAGAAATATTAATGGATCCCTGCCAGGGATACTATTTATCCCCTGCTGAAGAAATGTTAAATTAATCTCTGTCCCTACAAGTTCAACAGTACCGAACGATATTGTGTATTGAAAATAGGAATTCTTCTTTTGTTTACTAGACAAAGGAGCAAGTTACAAACATCCCTTTGAAATAGATGTACAATGCCTGATGCTACTTCTCATTCTGTAACAGGGGTCAGGTTTTAAAGGAAGACTGCGAAATGAATGAAAAAGCACTGCTCTTCCGCGAGGCGAATTTGAGAGAAGACGTAAAATCTACATAGGCAGGAATATATCTGCATAGAAAATCGGGGGTCAACTTTTGTTTGAATTTACCGTGTTTACTCGCGTAATAGTCGCACCTTTTTCGTCAATTTTTCATTGTGAAAGTCTAGGTGCGACTATTACGTGGAGAAATCTACTAGATAATATTGTACACTGTAATGTTAAAACATTAAGGGTGTAAAAAAATACATTAAGTAATTAGAAAACTACCAATTGTTTTCAGATTATGTTCTGTTTATTGAATAGTCTTTTCGTCAGTTGCATACAAAAAAATAGGCATTTTTCTTTTGTTGAATTTATAGACATTATCACTAATAATCTTTGTCAAAATTTTGACAAAAAATTCTTATAACATAATACACAATACTTAATTTTTTTCTAGATTTCTCTTATATTCATTTACTAGATGAAGGTCAAATACGCGACTGCGACTTTTATGCGGGGAAAATATTTCGACGATTTTTTCTGCTTCAAAAAGGGGGGGGGGCGATTATTAGGCGAGTAAACAAGCCAAGTCACTTCCCAGACATGTTGGTGGCTGCATTTGTCATGTAATACGTAATATATTATGTGAGTGAAGGCCCCCCCTCTCTCTCTCTTTCTTTTTTTTTTTTTCAAAATATCCCCTCCTGGAGAATGTTGTTTATCAAATGTCCCCCCCTGGAGAAAATGTTCAATTCGCACCCTGCATACACTTTTAATATAGTATATTAAAACAAAAGTGCAAAATACATTTTTAAGATTTGTATGTTGTATTTCTAGTCTGTGTCTTGTGTACCTTTCTGTATTGTACGTAATTGTGTTACATGTATGTTTATACATATAATAGTATGCATTTGTTTATGTTGAAATTCAAAGGTAATGTCATTCAAATATTTAATTTTTTTTTATGCAATCAGCTTACTTTCATGGGTTATTTAATTGAATATTAATGATTGACTTGAAATTAATGATCAACTTTCAGTGGTAAATAATAATCCCTTAAATTGTTTCTTTTAATCTAATAATGATTTGAAATACCATTACTTAAGCCTTATTTTCACTTTTTGTGAAAATAAAAATTGTTTTTATGAATGAAAATTATTCCAAAATTGTACTAGTTAAAAAATATCATTATTTCTGTACTTGTAAATTAATATAAAAATATATTAAAAGAAAAAAAAAACATTTACAATATTTTTCTATAAAACAAGCCTTTGCTTATATATATGCACTAATAATTAAGTGTTACATGTTTGTAGAAAGATAAGGAATATAAAGATGCTCAATATCTATTGGTTACTTAACATAAGCAAAACTTTAATGTATTGTTGGAGTGAAAGCTTTGCTTGGAATGATATTTATTATATTTGGGCTTTTAGTATCCCGTAAAAAGGTGCTTGATAAACATTTTCTTTTTCTTTTAATAACCTTACAATTTGAAGTACAGTAGTACCTCACAATAAGGGATACCCATTGCACCAGACATTTCGTCCTTTAAATAGATGTGTCCCATCTTCAGAGGAATACACACTAAATAATTGTAATTTAGTTATTTAGAAATTCAAGTTGCATCAGACTTTAAACGAGTGATGATCAATAAATAACATTTATATCTATAGGTATTTATGTAAATTTAGTGAAAAAAGAAAATTAATAATTAAATATTTTGCATTCTTGTACAAATGTATGAAATGTACAGGAATTTTGTACTTGTAGAAGTTTATTGAAAATAGTCCACTAAATGGAGTTGTTCATTTGAATTAGTATATATATATATATGTATATATATATATATTGCTTGGTTTTTACTTATTTTAAATTTCTGCCCTGAATCTCTCAAATTTAGCCATGCTAGAAAATGTATGTAAAAATAACAAGACATAAAATTATGTTCTTTTATTTCCCAATTCTAGCAAGAACTAAGAACTGTTCAAAATTTCCCTCTGTTCACATGTTAACATTTTCTTTCCCAAATAATATTTGTCTTGGTGTGCCCTTCAAATAAAAGTTTTCTTCTTTCTAAGAAGTGTAGCTACAAGAATATTGGATTGTGAACTCTATGAATGTGTGCATTCATATTTTTCACTACTGTATTGTTCTCCTTTTCCGTACTGATAGACAGTGAAAGAAAGTATTAGCATTTCATTTCATTTCATAGTTCCCTTGCCACAAAGCCATCTTTCACTGAGCACACTTGCCTTCAAAACCTAAAAAAAAAATTGTTGACCAGTGTACTTTTTTTATTTACTTCTCTCCCACTATTTCTTAAACTTTTTTTCTGTATTCTATAAATAGTGTCCTTTAGAGAAAATACATTGAGGTCCTATTCAAAGGGACTAGGACCAACAAAATTGCCCTTAAATAGGTGTCCCTTTAGGAGGTTTCACTGTATTTAAAAAAATTACCACAAATTATTTTTCAAAAATTTTTGTTCACTGGCAGTCATGTATTTTATTTTGGAAACAAAAAGTATAACTATGTAAGTATGTATATTAAGATTCCTAGAATTTAAAATTAAGTCCCCCCCCCCTCTTCTGTACTTACATATCTTAAGTAAATTTGACTAGGATATGTAGTTAAAAAACTTATTTATTATATTCCTTTTTCTGGCTAAGAATTTCATGCTTTTTTTTAAAAAACTGATTTGTAAAATTAATGAAACTATAAGATCAAATGAATAGATGAAAATGACACACAACTATGTATTCTGATTTGGCTGTTCAAGGATATAAATGCTGCCACATATATGTAATTATTCTTAGTAAATACATTGAATACTCATTAAGTAAAATCCAAAGGTTCTTTCTCAAAAATAATTCGAATTATCAGATCGTTAACTAAAAATTTACTACAGTGAATCACAAAATGAGGAAGATGTTTAAAAATATCAGGAAATATTGTTTTCTGAATTAATTATATTAAAAGCAGAGGCAGTTCATCTAGTAGCCCCTGGCCCCACCCTATAACTTGAAAGCTTTTCCTGTTATATAACATATTTCTTTTAAAAATTTGCATTTGTTGAAAAAACAAATAAATTTTATATTGGCAGGACACTCCAGGAAGGAGGTACGTAGCTCTTAAACAACACATTCAGGTATGTAAGCTGTCCTCTCCTGGCAAGCAAACACTATTTATATATTATCAATTTAAAAAAATCACCTAAAAGAATACCAGTAATGTTTTTTTTTCCCTTAGTGCATATATGGGCCAGTTTTTATCAGTGCTCCACACTTGGTATCTTTTTCCATCGATCAATTCGACTATTTAGTACAAGCAACATTGACCTATCATTGATATGACTTAAGATCAGCCTATTTAGTACAGCCTTTGTGGCTGACCCCAGAATGGTTGTTTTGCAACATCAAGGGACAAATTTTGCCAAATAGATTGTGACTGGTGAAATTTACCTGCTCAATCATTTTCTGCTCATATGAACTTATATATGTTCTTTGTTTTTAGTCAGATTTTACTGTAAAAGATGTGTTGATGTTTTCTTTTCCTGGTTTACAAAGTTCTAACTAAGTGTATTTTATTTTAATAATCCATATTAAAATAAAGACTACATTTAAAAATTGTGTATGAACAACTGTAATGGATATAAATATCAAAGAAAAGTTGAATGAATTAGAGATAATGGCTTTTGATTAATAATATCACACTGTGACATCACCCTTTAGGTCATACTACAGAACACCATTTTAAAAAAAAATAAATAAATAAAATTAATTGTTATAAAATGCCATAGTGGGAGTGATTTCATGATCTCAATGAGAAAATCAATGTTGACAGGTAACAAAAATATGAGAAAGGTGAGAAAACGGTAGATAGTCAAAACAAATTGTAAATTGATTTACCAATAACCTATGTGGAATGTATATAAAATGGTATTAAATTTAAACGTCTCCTACAAGGGGTCACAATGTGACAAATAATACAACTTTTTGAAGATTAATATAATCAAGTTGTAAGATAATTATATAATATTTTTAATAATCATTTGCCTTTTGAAAAAATTTAAATGCTGATGCTGAGTGCATGTGAGATAAAAGTACCTTATGTTCATTAAGGTGTCCCTTATTTTGAGTCAAATTTTTTTTTGTCTGCCTTTAAACTTGTTCCTTTTGGTCAGATTAACTCACATGTAATGTTTCAATCCAGTAGAAAGATATTAACCCGCCCTAACCTTAGCCAGAAATTTCAATATTGCTATGGATGATACAGTTATATAGAAGAAATAAAATACTCAGTACTATTAATTAAGTATTATATTTAATAAATGACTGACTCAGATATTCATAGATACTTTCATATGCTTGTTGCTGTAAAACTTAAAATAGTGTGAATATTTTCTTTCAATGTGATTTTTAAAAAAAAAATCTTGATATATATGTTTATGATCTTGCACAACGAAGAAAATCAACAGTTAATAACCCATTATAGTGCTGCATTACCTTTTTCAGCACTGTCTCTAACTGCTTTCAACTCAATACTTTTCCGTTTGACATCTAAATATGATACATTATTTTCCCAGGTTGAAGGGCATTCCTGCACAAAGAAGTATCCAAATGAAGGCGAATCAACAAGGTTTTGGTTTTAGTAGACATAAAATCATCTTATGTTTTCTCAAAAATACAGTGGTAACAAAACCACAAGTTTGAATACAATTGTTGCATTCCTAAATAATAATGATAATACAGCTAATATTTACAATAAAATGTACCAAATACTTATTGAACAAAAAGAATATACGGTGCACACTGGTTATAACGGACCTGGGATATAACGTACCTAAAAACTAGGTCCCAATTGAAGTCTTATATTTATAACGTTATTTAACTTAAACGTACTTAACAAAAGTAGTGCATACTTCGGCTATAACGTACTTTTTATATCACAGCCAAAAATAAAATTTTGCTTTTCTTAAGCATTTTATTTCCTCCTCAGAAATTTCAGTTCTTTCAAGAACACTTGTTGTCAGTTTTCACATTCTCTAGCGAGATGAATTGTCTATGAATGAAGGGAGAGATCCTTTTTCTTTTCTCCCTGCTTTTTTAATTTTGCCAACATGGAATCAATTGTTGTTTGTTTTAGGGCTTTTGATTTGTGTTTAAATATTTTTTCCTGGAGTCTGTTTATTGTCATTATTTCTTCTGGTGAATTTTGAATGAATTCTAAATATTTATAGCCTAAAGATAAGCCTTCTTCAAGAGAAATTTTTTGAAAATTTCTCTTTCTTTCAATAAAAAATGAAAATCAAAATAATACGCGTTTCGTTAACTGAGTGTGCGAGATTGTCTCTCAGAATCTTTTCTGTCAGCTAATCATGCTTTCATTTTACTGCTCAGACTTTGTTAGATGGGTTAAAAGAACAATTTTAATTAGATATATGCAAAAAATATGAAAAATAGCATAAAATTTCTTTTAATTCTACAACTCACCCGTAATTTCCTAGTGTTACTTAACTGTTAACTGCAAATTTCACTGTTTACATCTAAAAATTATCGCGGATTATAGATGTGCGGATTTCAGAGAGTCGACTGTAGTTGTACATTTCCCTTTTTGATTCCAAGTGACTGAGTTGTTATTTAAATCCCTGGACTATCTCCAGGGCCGCCCCTTACGGTTGTGCAGGTTGTGCGTCGCACAAGGGCGCCTCGGTGCTAGGGGCGCCAAACGGAGGCAAGACAGACAAGAAATTTTGTATATGAAGCTAATATTGTTAAGGTGCGATTTTAGTGATTCTGTTTTCATATCACCAAAAGTGGGACAATAAAGAATTATTTTTAGCAGGGCCGTAGCTAAAGGTTTGGCGGGACTCAGGGGCGGCCCGACACGGTAAGCGAGGTAAGCATAGTATCGGGCGCCATATTTGAAGGGACACCATTTCGAACTCAAAAGCGGGAGAAGAACTTGATCAAGAGAATAAAACGGGGCGCCTTTTTTACTTTTGCAGGGGGTCGACACGTACCCTAGGGCCACCCTTGGCGGCACAAGATCAGCTGGATCACAAAAATTGTAGGCAGAGTTTCACTGTTTTATGTTTTATTTACTTTTTTTCAAAATAACACATCTGTAAGAAGAATAGGTAGGATTTTGTTAAGTACAATAATTATGAGGGAATTAAAATTTATTATTGAAGTTGTTCAAGAAGTAGTGGAAGGGGGCGCAATTTGGAGTGTTCTGTCAGGGGTGCAAAACCACCTATCTACTCTCCTAGTTTTTATCGCTGAAAAAGACTGTTTTCTATATATTCTCGACCAGTGTCGCAACTGGAGATTGTGTCAAACGGGACAAACCTCAATTTTACACCCTCTTCTTACAATTTTCGTGCTCCCGGCCAGTGGCGGATCTAGGAATATGTTAAGGGGGGGGCTACAGAGGAAAAAAATATTTCATATTTTAACCCTAAATTTTAGAATTACTTAACTAAATTAATTATTATTTAACTTTATTAATTTCAGTGTTTAATTAATTAATTTTAATTAGTTTAAGTTTTTATACTGTATACACTCACTCAAAAGGTATTCGGGTGTAAACCGAGTTTTCTTAACTTTGTGAAAAACTAATTACTTTTTTAAAAACCGCACGCCTGAAAAGAAACATCAATCAGAACCTATTGTTATGTATTGCATGATGAACTTTCATGGAAAACAAAACTTTAATTACGAAACCGATAGCGAAAATTGTACTTACTCTCAGATACCTTTTTATGAGGGTATTATAAGGCCGAATCTATAGTACTCTGCTAAGGATAATGTGAAAAATTATTTTTCGTATTTCTAAATTTAAGAAATGGTATGTTCAACTAAAAATGTTTCGTTTTATTTTTTTATTTTTTTTTTATTAAGCTAGCTCGTCCTCTTCACAAGTCTGCCAATTAGCTGTAGTCAATCTCCTTGATTTTTTTTTACAGAATATATCAATTACATCATTGATGTTGACTGTCCTATCTTTATGGATGTTTGCGAGAGCTAGTCCATTTAGCCTCGTCTGTCCCATCGAGCTACGTAAGTATGTTTTAAGGCGCTTCAAAGTCGAAAAACTCCTCTCTGCCGTGCTAGTTGTGACTGCAATCGTCCCAAATATTCGGAGAAGAATTTCCACAGTCGGAAAGAAAGATCTATCACAGTCTTTGAGACTTTCAGAAACTGATTCTGGTTTTTTGATAGCATTCTCCCATTTGGTTCGCCATAATTTGAACTCCGATTTTAATTGAAGTTCCGAAGTTTTAAAAAACCTGGAATATTTCAAAGCTGCTTGAATAATATTACTATCGTCATGAATCGCGTTTTTTGATGGAATGAGACCTTCCAGTGGTAAAATTCCAGTAAACTCTTTGTTAAACCTCAACTCTAGTTGGGAAATAAAATGATCTATCACAGGCAAAAAAAAATACTCTTCTAAAATACTCTTCCACATTGCTTGCAGTAATATTTTCCCTATTGGTTTGTTTTCTGCATATTCTAGGAATTTTAATTTCGCTGTTTATATCTTCAGATACTTTTAGACAATCTTCAAAAATATTCCCGAATTCCAGAACATCGTTTCTTCTTATATTTTTTAAAGCTTCAATTACATTCTGAACGTGACTCAGTGCTGATGAAATGTCCAGCTTAGGACTCTGCAGCGTCTGACTAAGCTTTAATGTGAACGAAAGGCAATATGTTGTCACTGCAAGAGCAACAACAAAATCGCCTCTTCTCATAGCAGTGCTATACATGCATGCTTTGGTTGCTGCTTCAGAGTCGGTGTTCCTACTTGCTACCATTTCATCTAGCAAGGTCATGACAGGAAGAAATAGTTCTTTAAATGTAAGAAGAGTGTCATGCGATTCAACCCATCTTGTTGGGCACATTGCTTTCAGTTTGGATTTTTTCGTTTCAGTGTTGTTTGACTCAGAAATAATATTTTGTAAGGCGTTTGACCAATGAGCTGAAGCAGACAGAAAAACACACACAGTTGAAACAATCCCCATCATGTTTCTGACAGCAGGTAACTCACATGTTTTTGAAATTGCAAGATTTAAGGAGTGACTGAAACAATGCGTATATATAGCCAAGGGCTGTTGTGCCAATATAAGAGCCTGCACACCATTAAATTTTCCAGCCATGTTTGATCCTCCGTCATACCCTTGTCCGCAAAGGTAGTCGTAACTTAGTCCAAGGTCTTCCAACTGTTTGTCGATTTCTTTCTTGATAGCGATTCCCGTTGCTGACTTCAGCTCTGAGAATCCTAAAAATTCTTCGTTTGTTTCAAAAGTGTCAGAATTTACATATCTAACCGAAAATGACATTTGCTCCTTCGTACTAGCGTCTGTTGTCTCATCACACAAAATAGCATAGAACTTGGCTTTTTTAACATCGTTTACTATTGCAGTCCGTATACATTCGGCAATACATTCTATCACTTCATTCTGGATAGTTTTACTGATAAAAGTACTGTTCCGGCCGCAGGTATTTAAATGATGTTTCAGATCTTCATCGCCAGCATCCATCCGGAACGATAAAAGACTATTAAATACTCCGCGTTTGCCAGATAGCAGCTGGACAACGCTGTTAAGAACCATATGACGAGTGTATATTTTGTCAAGGAACAACCAAAATAACAACATAAATATATCTTATTATTATTATTATGACCAAAACTTAAAAAAAGATTTTACCTACGGTATGTTATTTTTATTTTACTTTTAAATATTAAAAGCATAACTGTTAACGCTCCCGATTTTTTCGGGAAATTTTCCACCACAAATTTTAAACAGTCTTAGCTTAGTTTACATTAAAAAATTTAGACTTTAACAATACAGTGCTACATAAAATTTAGTGGTGGAAAATCTCCCGAAAAAAATCGGGAGAGTTGCCAGCTATGTAAAAGAGATCTGCTAGCAGAGAAAATAACTGTTTACAATAAAATATATAAAAATATTTGTTGCATATTATTACCGGAAATTATAGTTACTCTTAGTGTGCAACCAGAAAAAGAAAGAGACAATTTTAAAGATTTTATAAAAAGTGCTACATACAAGCAGTTAAAATATGTAGCGTAAAAGTCTTATAATTGCATCCTTTTACGCGAAAACATTCTAAATTGATTTTTAATTGAAAAGCTGTTGAGGTAGGAAAGTGTTTAATTAATTTCACTATTTACAATGGGTAAAATGCTCTAACGTGTTAACTCTAGCTATTATTACTATCGTGAGCGCAGAGCAAGTTTTTTGTTTGTTTGTTTGTTTTGGTGGTGGGGAGGGGAGGCACAAATGGAATTCAAGAGTAGGGACGTTTAGCTGAAATTTTGAAACAAATGTCTGAAATCAAAGGATTTCGAGACATAGTTTTTTTTTGGGGGGGGGGGGGCAGTTTTCTTACCTTCGAGACTACTCTTATGATTTCCCTGATATTGTATTTTTCCCTGAGGAATATAGTATGCAGTGTTTAAAAGTGCATCTTGCGCTACCAGTCTGGAAAATAAAAACTCGTTTTCTCCTGAAACGTTTAGTCAAACCAGTTTCATTTTATGATTACTTAAGATTTTAAAGAATTTATACTATTTAAATAAAAAGATAAAAAAAGAGAACAAAATATAAGTAAATATATTTTCTTCCAATTAGTTACATCACCGGCCAAGCTTTTTTTTTTCTTTTTTAAGGGAAGTTTTAAACAACCAGAAGGGAAGAAAATACTGATGTTTACCTTTTATTTATTGATTTATTAAAACATTAGCTTAATTGTAAAGATTAGAACTGAAAATTATCAAGTACGTTTTCAATATCTTTAACATTTAAAATACCCATTTTAAATATCTTATGTGACTCATTTAATTTGAATAAATTTTGTTCAGTAAAATAAATAAATAAAAATCGCCATGCTTTTTATTCATGATTGCATCACACACAAAAAGAAAATGTCGACTTTTGTAAGCTGTTGTCTTCTTAAAACTATTTTTTTACCAAATTACAGCAAAATTTTAGAGTAAAACATTCACACAAGTTAATGCATATTCAAGTAAAAAATATAGCCTGAGATCTGTCCCCTTCCCAAATGAAAGTATTTCTATGCCCTATATTTTTTTACAATGGGCATTTTTTTACCACGGATTATTTTTTTCTTTTTCAGAAGGCGTTTTTTCTAGGCATCTTTTTTTTCCCCGTTAACTCCAAAAATTATGCTTTAAATAAACTTGATACTTTGTATAAAACACATAGAACAGTAAAAATAAACTGTACACACGTTACAAGAAACTAAATAGCCTCCCTTCATCAGTAATAGAAAGTTTTTTTTTTTTTTTTTTTTTTGGCTCAAGCCTGGCTCCAAGCCTGGTTCAGTCATCAAAATGAGGTGATATATAAAATTTATGTCTAACACAATCAAGAATTATATGCAGGAAGTAGTTTTAAATAATTAAATTGAACTTACCTGTTTATCATTCACAGAAGCAGATGGTTGGTTTGTTCCATCTGAGCTATCCATAGAATCCTTTCCAGTACACGCAGCGGTGTTTTCATAAACATCCAATTCACTTGTTTTCTCATTGTCAATTTTTTCTTTTTTAAAAAAGGATAAAATTGAGTGATTCGACGCTTTTCGCTTTTTTTCCATTTTTATTTACTTAGTAACCTGAAACTGCACCAATATAATCTCCTAGCGAAATCCGAATGAAGTACAAGATTTCTGACGACACCTTTTCCAGGCGTAGTTTCAACTACAATATCTGATTTGTCATACCAGTAGATGAATGAAAATTTGTCTATGGTCATAGCCATCACGTGATTACCATTGGCCACAAAGATGAAAAAAAAGTCCACTTGTTGGACTGTAGGGGGTAGCGGATTGGTAACAGCGGCCTAAATAGAGGTGCGGCACTAGCATTGTGTCGGTATCTCTCAATTTCAGTAATCTTTTGAAAGAGAGAATTCTTCCTAGACATTTGTTAAAAGACCGTTTGCGAGTACTGAGACGGCTGCAAGATCAAAGGATTGACGGATTACTTTCTAATCTGTTCGAGGTGTTAATGGACAAAGATCTGAGTTCGTAGAAAAGTACCTGCGAGTGCCCAGACGGGCCACCCAAGATACATGTGTGAAATCTGTGAGGATGACAGATGTTAGCTTTCTTTTTCGGCTCCTCTGTTTTCCTTAGAGGAGACAAACTTTGATCGATTCTCATCTCTGAGAGCGCTGGACACCTTGAATTCTTCTTTGAAATACGAACCACCTTTTTTTCGGTACCTTGTTAACTTGAATGTATGTGTGGAAATTCATATTGGATGTAAATAATGTATTAGTCAAGAGAGAACAAGTTTAAATTTATTGATGAACCAACTTAATTTAATTATTCATCCACATTTATTAGCTTCCTGAGCAGTCAATGATTTCAGACAGAAGGGGGGGGCTTGAGCCCCCAAAGCCCCCCCCCTGGATCCGCCACTGCTCCCGGCGTCCGGGACATGTGCTCCTTTTGCCATACCTGGATTTGAATACCATCCTCCTTGGAAATTATTCTGCCGAAGATCATGGGCTCTGAGCATGAATTATTTTATTTTAATGAAATGAAGTACTGCACCATTTTTTTTTTCTATTGGGCGAGGGGGGGGGGGCGAAGTAAAATGTGTAAACTGGAAAGAACACTTTACAAAAAACAGGCCTAGAAGGCGCAAACCTGTTAGAGATATAAGTTCATGTATACAAGGCACATTCAAAAATTTACAGACAAAGTTTTTTCATGGAACTTCCCAGTCTACCTACCTGATATTATTGCAAAGCTGCTTTCATTACTGGATCACATTACTATAGTTTTACTAATAGTACTGATCAAGGTTTATGTGATTTCATACAGACATACCTTAATTCACTGAACATCAATATTTTAGATTTAAGGGGCCAAGCCTATGACAACGATGCAAATAGGAAAGCATAAAGCACTACAACAAAAACAAAGAAATAAATCCACGGGCTTTTTTTATTCCATGCGTTGCCCATACATTAAACCTGGTTGTTAATGATGCAGACAAAGTGACATTTGAAACAGTAAACTTTTTTAGCGTAATATAAGAACTGTATAGTAATTATTTTTCAAGCTTTGTTAAACGATGGGCTATAATCAAAATATGTTAGAAATTTAAATTTAAAGCCACTGTTCACAACTAGATGGGAAAGTAGAATAGAGGCAATTAAACCTCTTAAGAATAACCTCAAAGAAATTTAACAAGCTCTTTTAGAGATAGCGGAAGATAACTCCAAAGACATCGAAAGTAGGGTACAAGCAGATAATTTAATAACGAAATTATTTTCATTTAAATTTATTTGTTCAATTAACATATGGTACGAAATTTTAAGCCATATTAATGTAATAAGCAAGATGATGCAAGATCCCACATATTGCATTCAAACCGTCATACAAAGTCTTGATTCTATTTTACAGTATTTCAAAGAACAACGGAGTGATGAAATGTTTGAAAATTTCATATCGTCTTCAATGAAAATAGCAACTGACCTAAATCTTGAAAGCTCTTTTCCCGAAATTCGAAGAAGAAATAGGAAAAGAATGTTTGAATATGAAGCACCAGATGAAACTATTAACGATGGAAAAGAAAATTTTAAAGTGAATTTCTTTTTCACAATTTTAGATACCGCAATTGCATCAATTACAGAAAGGTTCCTATTGATCAAAGTATACAATGACGATTTTAAACTCATTCACAATATAAATAAGCTTAATGAATTTGAAGATTTATTAAATACTAGCTGAAGTACCCGTCCTCGACGGGTTAGTGAATGAAAATTTCCAAAAAGCAAGAACTTTCGTCAGCATTGTAGGAGTACACAGAATGGATGTAGTATGTTGCCAAAGTAAAGAAAGCGAAGTTATAATTTTCATGTATTGTTAAAATATTACAGGTTAGAGAGTAACTAAGTAATATCATTTCATTCGCTTTAGTCGTAATTATGTGATGCGCGAACGAATATTTACGCATATTGAAATAATTTTCGCAAAATCTCAAAATTTAATCAAAATTTTTGAAAAATTTGAAGCCTAGAATTTAAGTTGAGTGACAACCTATCCTGTCACCCAAATTCGTTTCATTCCCTGCAGTCTTTATTTCGTGATGCTGGAACAAATTTTCAGCATTTTAAAACGATTTTCGAAAAATCTCAAAATGTAAGCAAAATATTTTTAAAATTCAACGCCTATAAATTAAGATTAGCAACTACCTATCATATCACTCAATTTCGTATCATTCGTATTAGTCGTTATTACGTGATGTTTGAAGAAATATAAATGTATTTTGAGAGAATTTTCACAAAATCTCAAAATCTAATAAAAAGGTTTAAAAAATTGGACTCCTATAGTTTATGTTGAGCAACGATCTATCCTGTGACCAAATTTCGTATCATTCGTTTTAGTCGTTATTACGTAATACGGGAACAAAGATTCACTCAGTTTTAAAGGATTTTCACAAAATCTCGAAATCTGATGGATTTTTTTTAATTAGATGCTTATAGTTTAAGGTGAGTGACCACCTATCATTTCACCAAATATCATTTTTTCACCTTTGCAGTTATTACGTGATGTGCGAACACAAATTTACGCAGTTTGAAATGATTTTCGCAAAATTTCAAAATACAATCAAGATTTTTTAAAAATTCGACGCCTATGTTTTAAGTTGAGTGACTACCTATCATGAAACAAAATTTCATATCATTCGCTTCAGTCGTTTTTACGTGATGCTTGAACACAAATTTACGCAGTTTGAAAGGATTTTCGCAAAATCTCAAAATACAATCAAGATTTTTTAAAAATTCGACGCCTATGTTTTAAGTTGAGTGACCACCTATCATGACACCCAATTTCATATCATTCGCTTCAGTCGTTTTTACGTGATGCTTGAATACAAATTTACGCAGCTTGAAAGGATTTTCTCAAAATCCAATCAAGATTTTTTAAAAATTCAACGCCTATGTTTTAAGTTGAGTGACCACCTATCATGACACCCAATTTCATATCATTCGCTTCAGTCGTTTTTACGTGATGCTTGAACACAAATTTACTTAGTTTGAAACGATTTTCGCAAAATCTGAAAATCTAATCAAGATTTTTTTAAAATTCGACGCCTATGTTTTAAGTTGAGTGACTACCTATCATGACACCCAATTTCATATCATTCGCTTCAGCCGTTTTTACGTGATGCTTAAACAAAAAAAGCGTCACGGACAGAATGACAGAAAGACAAACTTTTTTTTGAGAGTCGCATCGGTTTCCCGGGTGCTTGAAACGGATAGAAATCGCAAAATTTTTGAATTCCAAGAAATGTACAGACAAAAGTCTAATTTTATTTATATAGATTTGTCAGAGTTTGCATCTGTGACGAAAAAATTCTGAAAGCGATATTGATGTGAAAACCTTGTTTGAAGAACTGAAATTGCTTCAACGATATTAAAGACAATATGACTCCAACTTATGTACTTGATTATTTATATAAGCATGATTTAACAGAAACCTTTCCAAATGTCACTGTGGTACTGAGAATTTATTTGACGTTACCAGAATCTGTAGCCTCAGGGGAAAGAATTTTTTCGAAATTAAAAATAATAAAAAACTATTTACGCTCAACTATGTCTGAAGAACGACTTACAGACTTATCAAAGACTTCGATTGAAAACGAAATTTTGAATAAATTATATTTAAGAATTTTGTTGCAATGAAAGCACGAAAAGCAAAAATTTAGTTTTAACACCAGTTTTTTTATGATATTAGTGAAAAATTTATTTAATTTTAATGTGCTTCTTTTTTAAGTACTTGATAATTTTAATGTGATAGGTAACATGTTACATGTAATGCTACGAATATTTGTTTTTGTTTTCTATTTATTGATAGTACTAGCTGAAGTACCCGTTCTTCGCACGGGAATGAATGGACTTTTTGATATTACGATTTGTGGTGATTACTATTCATTGTAATAAACAGATATAGCAAAGTGGATATCGCGTTATATTGTGTCCAATAATCATGCATACCGAATTGCAAGGCAATCGTTTGTACGGTGCAGAAGGCCATGCGGCGTAGCGCAATCTAGTGGCGAGTTTTAGCAAAACGGATATGGCGAAAATATTTTTCGCATTCAGATATCGATATATACGAATTTTCATGACTATCGGCTGGACAGTCCTGAAGTTCATGTGTTGACGCGACATCTAGTGGCAAGTTATAGGAAAATGGATAGCGCCAAACTCTTCCCCGTGTTCAAATATCTATGTATACCTATTTTCATAGCGATCATTTGCACAGTCAAGAAGTGATACACTGCAGGGCCATCCAGTGGTTCAATAAAGTAATGATTTGCTACAGCGCCGTCAAGTGGCGAGTTATAGCAAAATGGATAACGCCAAAATATTCTCATTGTTCAAATAGCTATGTATACTGATTTTCATAGCGACCGTTTGAATGGTCAAGAATTTGGCCTGCTGCAGCGTCATCTAGTGGCGAGTTAAAATAATAATGCATTGCAGTGTCATCTAGTGGTGAGTAACATCAAAAGGAACGCAGTTAGAATATATTCTTCGTGCTCAAATGAGTAAGTATAAAAAATTTTATGCCGATCGGTCGAACGGTATAGAAGTTGATGCTTTTCAGCGCCATTCAGCGGCAAGTTACAGCAAAATGGATAATGAAAAATATTCTCCGTGTTCTAATATTCGCGTGTACCAAATTTCATCGAAATCGGTTGGATGATATTCGCAAAGCAAACGGCTAAACGGAATAGAATTCGCCGTTCTGTTGCGCCACCTGGTGGCAAGTTAGAGGAAAACGGATAGCATAAAAATCTTCTCCATGATAAAAGACTTAGGTGAACCAAATTTCATGGTGCAACGGTGCTCAACGGTGCTGGAGTTTTTCAACCTCATACACTCATACCAACATTTATTTTTATCTATAACCAGTGTCATTATATATCCCAGTCTCAAATAAAATCCAGTTTCAAATCTAAGCCTCGCCAAAGTGCCAACTTACGCCATTTTGCAAGCGTTTTTTCAGGAAATCATTCGAAGCATTGACTTAGCAGCAATAATATATGGGAAATGGTTCGACCGCGAAAAAGTAAAGCAAGCCTTTATTTGAAAAGTTGAATCCCTTAATACAGCCGAATTTTTTAAAATTATCAACTATAACGTGTTCTATTCATGATTACTCCGATGTACTAAATGAGAAGATTTCAATTTTCTGAAATTTGGCGGAATTCCCCCAACTTAAATCAATGTACTCATTTGGCGAGAATTCTGGAGCTAGATCAATTGAAATCCCTTAATAACTGCATTATTTCTTCACGGATCATTAAAATTTAACGCTGTATTCTAATAAAACCTTTTCACTGGTTTTCAAAAATCTATTTCCTTAAGCTCTCAATAAATTGAGCCAAGCCGAAATCTGTGCAAACCGCTAGAACTCACTTTCACAAAATCGGCATTTGAGCCATTTTATTTTTTCGAGAAACTAAAATAATTTACCTATTAGCCTCGGAAATCTTCAATTCTTATTGTTTTGCGTGTAAAGCATTACATTCCTGCTCTGATTTCCCATGCACACGATATTATAATTTAAAAAAAATAACCTTACGTATGTAAAATAACAAAAAAAAAATCATTATTATTCTTTTATTTTTACTTTGAGAATTTAAAACATTTTATTCGGCAAAATCGCCACACATGGCAACCACGATCCTTATGCACACTTTTTTCACTACAGGGGTTACAATTACGGAAAGATTTTTGCGTGAAGAGCATAAAAAATCTCTTAAATTCCGGGAATGGGTGGACTTTCAAAGTTTTAAAGTGGACTACGATTTATTCTATATTATTTTACATATCTGTGCTAAATTTCAGGCCGATAGGTCCATTTTTGTGGATTTGTATACGAACGACATTTTATTCGGCAAAATCGCCACACATGGCAACCATGATCCTTATTTCACACTTTTTTCACTACAGGGGTTACAATTACGGAAAGATTTTTGCGTGAAGAGCATAAAAAATCTCTTAAATTCCGGGAACGGGTGGACTTTCAAAGTTTTAAAGTGGACTATGAGATATTCTATATTATTTTACATATCTGTACTAAATTTCAGGCCGATAGGTCCATTTTTGTGGATTTGTATACGAATCAAATCCACAAACAAACAAACAAACAAACAAACAGAATTTCATTTTTATTTATAAGATAAGCAAATGTTACTTACGTTATAGGCATATATACGGAAATTTTAGCTATACATTTATATGAAAATTTAAAACAAATCTTAATTTTAGGAGACGGGGGGGGGGGGGCGCCAAAAAAGTAGTTGCACAAAGGCGCAATCCACCCTAGGAGCGGCCCTGACTATCTCTGTTAAGCTCATGTCCAAAATATTGCCAACTGTACCCAAGCTTGGTGAATTTAAGCGCAATATTACAAATTTTGGCACTAAAAATATATACATATCTCGAATAAACATAAAAACTATTAGCCATAGAATATTGAAATTTCGTTTTTAGTACTGTTGTAACATTTGGTTTTGCCCTTTCATCTTTGATTAAAATGCACAGCCTAGAGTCACTATTTGGGTCATGCTTAAGATCTCGGCGTTTGTTGCCAAGCTGACGAAAAAGAGAAAATGCCAATTTTCCAGCCAGGAATAATTTTTTAATGCTAAAATCATCTTGGTGATATCTCTTAATACTTGACAAGATATTGAAGTATCGCATTTCAGTTTCCAATAAATTTAAATGAAGTGCATCAAAAATGTGTAAAATTTAACAGCCATACAAGAAAATTGTGTAGTTCACATCAGAACTTTTTTTATGATAGGAAATTCACTTTTCCAACTTTATTGAATTAGATTACAATTTAAAAAAGATTTTTGATTATTGACACTTTATAGAACTGGCTTACAGTTTGAAAAATAGATTCTTTAAAAGGCATAGACCATAAGATCAGTATAATAAATAATTTTTAAAAAAGTAAATTCCAAAAATTTTTACTGAAATTATTCTATACAAAATATATCATACACATAATTTGCAAAAGAAAGTATTTTCTTTGAGCTTTGCAGCAGCATTTCCAAACATCTTATTTTATGAGCAGCTTCTTGGGAAGAAGCTGCTCATAAAATAAGAAAAAAGAAATTTTTCAGAACTTAATTTATGCAAAGAATAACAAATGCAGAATAACAGTCCACTTCATATGTTCTTTGCATAATTTTTATATCCGGTATTTCCAACCTTTTTACTACTTCAACTCCATAGAGAACGTTTTTTCTCCATAGCCCCCTATTTTTCTTCCCAATACACTGGTATCAAAAGATTTTCCAATCGCTCTTTCAAAGACAGCAAAGCATTAGCAGAGGTGCCAAGTCTCAGGATTTTGGCCTGAGTCTCAGACTTTTTGTTCCAATTTTTCGTCTCGGGATTTTTCTTCATTTTCTCAGGCTTTTTAAAAGTTTGGAAAAAATTTCAATTGAATAGTTTTCTTCATTAGTTCTGCAAGATCTGTTCTTGTTCCCTTCAAACTAGTCAGGCACAACAACCTATTTTAATATAATTATTAGGTAGAAATGATTTATCCCACATCTATTTTGACTGATGTTATATATTTTCTAATATTTCTTGGCAAATTTTTGAAATTTAATTTATTTATAAGTAACGGAATACTATCGTCTAAGTTCATATGGACACGCATGGCATTTAAGAAAGGTATTAATTGTATGTGCATTTTATACTGAAAATATATTCATAAGTAATCTCAGGCTTTTTGACATTAAAAAGCAGGAGATCTCAGGTTTTCAATTTTAAAAACTTGGCACATCTGCTTTAGGTGCAAGAAATTTTTTATCTGTCCGGCAGTAGAACAATTGGTTAAACTCTGTTCCCATTGGAACACTGAAAGTGCAGCAGGACCTGCCTTGGTCAGTGCCTAGAAGGGTAAACTCCCTCTCGACTAAGGCTGCTGTGAACCTTGCACGCTGTAAGGGATGTTCGAAAAATGTGTTATGACTTCAATGTTTTCCATGTTCAGTCGATATCTCTTTGGGGTACCAGTATAGGTACTAGGTTTCTCATCTGAAATTGGTTCAAAATTAGGAGGGAGACCCAAGCTAAGTCAGTCTTCCTCTCACTGGGGATCGGTAAAAAGGAAGCTGCTCAATTAAAGCTATTTTCGTTTTATATGGAGGATCTGGTACCACTCTACAGTTGGCCAGAGAGGGCTTTCGAAACAACAACAATTTTCATGTTCTGCATTAGCAGAATTTATCATGATTCAGACTGCAGGGTGCTGGGAATGACCCCAAAGACGGATTTTTCCCATCTCCTTTCTTTCTTCAACTTTTGAACCCTTTGAAGTCTTCTTTCATGCCAGTTTGTTTGTGTTGCCATGCCAACATTACGGTCAGGTGATCAGCCTGCGATTGGGGGTTATATATATATATTTTAAACATAATTTTCGAATTTTGTACATACCTCATTAGTGTATGGGGCACTTTTACTAATTGGGAATGTTTTTTGTACGGGGGTCGCATAAATATTTAGAAAGTGTAGTTTTTCGAAAGTTGAGGAATATTTTCTTAATGGATTATTATTTCCGATCTTATTTTGAACATTTTTTTAATTTACACTGCTCACTTATCTCTAATAGATAAAGAATTAAAGCCTGTTACTACCTTTTTGGGACACACTGTATAAATCAACAAAAAAGTCGGTTGAATATCAAACCAATGCTGACGTACAGCTTCTCATTTCCATAACCCTAAGAATCTGCACTTTATGCCTTTGGAAACTACCCTGGCGAGTAATCTCATCATTTAACTTTTTTTTTTTTTTTTGTGGTCAACGGATGCAAATAAGCAGTACTTGCATATTTTACCGTTGATTATTCACACCAACAACTTTTTTCGGCAAAGGGTTGCAATGTACTACATTGTAACAATGAATCTGGCGTATTCCACACGCACACGAAATCTCTCTTTTTCGCTGACAAATTGTAAAGTACATAAGTACCAAATAAGCTTGTTTTGGTCGGAAATATAATTTTTTATTAGTTTCTATGAAGAATTTACCCGGGTATTTTAAAACTAAAAAGCAATTAACTGAATGAACTAGTATAATTACACACTGTACGCCGTGTAAAGATAGTAAAAGATACTAATAAAAAGTAGTGTTATTCCATAACACTATCGAGAGAAAAAAATAACTACAGAAATTTGAATTTATAATTTACTTATATTAGGCTAACACTATATTAAAAATGTCAAAAATTTGTTACAAACAGGGTCAGAAGCAAAAATTTTGGGAAAAAAATGGGAAAAAAGGGAAAGAAAAAGAAAAAAAAAAGGAGCTTTTTACTGTTCTTTGGGAGATCAATCTATCTATAAATATGTGCAAAACAAACAACATAATTAAAAATTTTAACTGTGAATCTTTTCTAAAGAAATTTTAAGAAATACTGAGTACTCTTTATTAATAAGAATGTAACCATTTGTACTATTATTGTCAAGTGCAAGAGACTTGACAATAATAGTACAAAAGACTTACTTTTTCATTCAAAAGACTTTTTGTTTTATTATTGAAAAGAAACTACAGTAGAACTCCAATTATCCGAACTCCGACTATCCGAATCGCTGATTATCCGAATCGCTTTCAGAACTTCATAGGGAAAAAATTTAGACGGAAATGTACTGCGATTCGTAAAAATAATGATTCTATATACGCGCGCTATTGTCCTTCCCTCCGCGAAGCTAGTAGTGTAGGCACAGCGCGAGCAATGACTTTCATTTACAGTACGGTACGTACATACTGTACTAATTTAGTGCAGTATGTACGTCCGCTTAACGCAGCATTATGTAAATGGGTTTAACATGTAAACGTGCTGCGTTTCCTTTAATTAAAAGCTCTTTTTCTTTAAAAATAGTTTTTTTTTCTCCCTTTTCAACGTACATACACACAGTAATTAATTAAAATACATACTAGACCCTTTTCCGGAAAAAATCCAATTATCCGAATTTTTGATTATCAGAATGGGGTCCGGTCCCAATTGATTCGGATAATTGGAGCTCTACTGTATTAAGAACAAACTTTCTATCAGTTATTTTTCTTTAATTGCTAACAATAAATAAATAAGTTTACATCTATTGCTACTTAGTTATGTTTTTCCAAGACACTCGGGAATTAAAAAATGAAGCTCTTGTTAAATTAATTATCCAGAATTTTTAATTAATATTTAAATTTCATTAACTTGTATCTTTTTCAACATAAAATCACAAATAGTAATTGATACAGTTGTCACAAGTAAAGTCTCGTCTATAAGATTTTTCTATCAGCTTCAGCTTCTTTTAGTTCTTTTGTAATACTTTCAACTTTTTGTGTTGCTATTTCAATTGCTGTAGTAGCAATCTTCATGTTCGGAATATTGTTTACTTAACTGCATCCTGTAATTTCGTATTGCTTTCTTTAAGGTATGTCTGGACTGCTTGGAGATCTTCCTGCAGACCTTTTACTTTCTCATCATTTTTTTTTTTTTTTTTTTTTTTTCTTTCTTTTCTCCTTTTTAATTCACTGGCTTCTTTTTCTTCTTCTAACATTCATTTTCGTGTCTTCAGTTGCTTTATTTATAGCTTTTTCTTGTGAATAAACAGCATATACTTTAGTCAGAGCATTAAGTAGCTGTTTTGAAATTGCAATATTACTAATGGTACCATTTCTCCTAATGGTATGTTTAACTAGTCGAATTCCAATAATCGCAGCCTCTGAGAGATTATGACCCATTAAAAGTTGCCCCCCCCCTTGACATAAAAAAAGTCGTGCTATATACCAATCGTTAGATCATCGTTAGATCAGGATTGATCAACAACTCCCGACGTTAGATCAACTCCCCGGACGAAGTTATTAAGTAAAAATTTCAGGGTGGCTAACTTTTAAAAAAATTAAAAATTGAAAATGCTGTTCAAAAATAAAACCATTAACTCAAAAACCCTCGACTGAGGTTAGATCAATCATTTTTAGCGTTAGATCAACCTCCAAAGTACCCGAAAAACGGGTACAAAGTATCCCCGAAAATTAGAAGTTAGCCCCCCCCTTGTCGGAAATTCAAACTGATTTCGATGTCATCAGACGCAGAATCGTTAGATCAGACAGAAAAACCATTTTCAGCGTTAGATCAAACTCCGAACTGCCCGAAAAACGGGTACAATTATGCCCGAAAATTACAAGTTAGCCCCCCCCCTTGTCGGAAATTCAAACTGATTTCGATGTCATCAGACGCAGAATCGTTAGATCAGACAGAAAAACCATTTTCAGCGTTAGATCAACCTCCAAAGTGCCCGAAAATTAAAAGTTAGCCCCCCCTTGTCGGAAATTCAAACTGATTTCGATGTCATCAGACGCAGAATCGTTAGATCAGACAGAAAAACCATTTTCAGCGTTAGATCAACCTCCAAAGTGTCCGAAAAACGGGTACAATTATGCCCGAAAATTAAAAGTTAGCCCCCCCCTCACGGAAATTCAAACTGATTTCGATGTCATCAGACGTAGAATCGTTAGATCAGACAGAAAAAAAAAATATCTGGTTTAGAAAAACCTCCAAAGTGCCTGAAATTAAAATGTTAGCTCCTTTTGTCGGAAAATCTAACTGATTTCTGTGCAGTCAGACGCAGAATTATTCGATAAAATATGCCTGAAAATTAGAAGTTAGCCGCCCATTGTCGGAAATTTAAACTCATTTCTTAAGTTGGAATACACTCTGCGCGAGGTTTGAATTACAAATCCTAACGAAACTACTGGCCCCACCAGTGCCGAGCGTATAGCTCTCTGAACTGGGAGACGGAACTATGCCTTTCCGAATTCATTTCCTCCGAATGTTAGCGTAAACGAGGTTTATTACCTCTTAGAAAGACCTCCACGGAAGGCACCTTACTCCTCGTCCTATCTTACGTGAAGGGAATTTGCGGTAATCCCACTACACAAAATACCAAAGAAAATCTCATGCCTTGTGTTTAAATTTTTACTGTTTATGATAGCAGATTGTAAAATTTATTTTCTGCTTTAAACATTGTTGAATAAAAACTGTTTTTTTACAATAAAAATTATTTTTTGCTTACTATTAATTATATTAATGAAACGGTAAAATTAATTAAAGAATGATTTATATTTTTATTGTAGTAAAAATTATATTTAATGAATTACAATCATTTAGGTGCAACTTTTATTTTTTAAATGAGTTTCAAACTTTGCTTAAGAGTGCACCTCTCTGGATAATGAATCTATTTTTCTAGAACTTTGATGCATATACTATTTCTAACGTTTATATACAGATGATGGTTTACCTGAAACATACACTCAGGAATCATTGTTCTTTATTCAATCGCGGCAAAATCTATTACCACCATTTCTGACTCGAAACCGAAAATTTATGTTTCCGATTGTCAATTTCGGTGTGGGTGAAAAACGTAGCGGAATTCCTTTATCTGAAAGCCGACGTGAAGGAGGAGTATTTTGACACCTGCTAGGAGCCGCGCGCGACAGGGGAAGGTTTCTCTCCTCCCATTCGCAAAAAATCCCTGCTCAGATGGGAAACGAGCGACCTCTGGTGAGCGAAGCGGCCCCCTGCAGAGTGGGCGTAAGGATAAAAGGGGTTTCTTAGAGGGGGGAAGTTTTGACACTTTTATGACTTTATGACTGTGGAGAGAAGCGTGGTACCCCAGTTTACAGAAAAACGATTTATCTTAGCCGGGATGTTGGGGTTCAAAAGAGGGACCATCTAAAAGATAATTGACTTGTCTTTCCTGGTCAGGCGCACCGATGGTCAAACGCTCTTCGCAAGAGGTCGCAGAAGGTCAGAAGAGTCATAAATTTCCTGTAATGGGTTTCGGCGCGATCTTGATCGCAATAAGGGGTCGGGTAGATATGCAAAAAGAAGTTCCACTGTATGTCTGTTTCCTTTTGAAAAGTTTTTATAAAAACGAGAACAAACATAACTTGTTTACCGATATATAAAACTAAATAGTATTATTTTCATATAAAAAAGGGAAATCAAGGCTCATAGCAGAAGGACACGATTAAATATGTATTAATTAATGAGAAATATAGCTACAAACCGTCCAGTTTTAAATGATTAAATCACCTTATATAAATTGTGTTACATTCATGCTTTATTCACTTTCACAGTAACATAAGTTTAAAAAAAATAATTAAAAAAACTAATCTTTTAGCCATCTGTTTGGTTTTTCTAATATTACTTTGGATTAGCTGTAAAATTAAATCTGAAAATTATTTTATTTTTAGCGATGTGTAACACTTTAAGCGCCTTTTTAAATATCTGATGCATTTTATTTTAATTCTTTTAATAAATATTAAATGCTTCCAGATAAGTCATCATTATACTTCTTATCCGTTTTTTGCATAACTCCCCTCACACACACGCACAAAAAAAACCCTAAATAAATAAATAAATAAATAAAAATAGAAAATTAATGGAGTTAAAAAAAGCCTCTTTTGAACTTTAGTATTGTTATAATTATTTCTATTGATATCAAAATACAACAGAATTTTACAATAGCATTTTAAATAGTATCTTCACACTTACTCTGAGCCCATATAGGGGGCAGGTGGATGCTTGACGACCCCTCCCCCACTTTGCAAATTCAAGAGCCTCATTAAAAGCAAATCAAAGTAAGTTTTTGTCCACTATTTAAAAAAATCAGGGGCCGACCCATAAAAAATTCTGCCGGGGAGGGGTCACAATTGTTTTTACTCCTTTCTCTTATAAAAGCATTTCAATTTACAAAAGAATCTTTTATAGTCTACATTTGATTTGTCATGTGAGTGCACGTACTCCCCCCATGCCCCTATGAAAATTAGAATTATGTGTGTGTGTGTTTGGGGGGGGGCATTTTTTCCGGGTGCCGTCGTTTTTTCCTACATTCGTAATAGATAATAGTACATAAAGTAAATACGGAGAGATCATTTTAATAAACAAATTTATTTATTTATCAATTATTGGGTAAGAAAAAATAGATTTCACCAGTAATTGACTCTTATGTTAGTTATTGGTGTTTTAGCCAAGTTCATGATAATTGCATACAATTTCTAGTAAATGCAGAAAATAGCTATTGAGATGGTTACCTTTAGATAAGTTTTAATATACAGGGTATCCCAAACAGGTCACGCTTTAATTCTTTACATAATAGAACCTTTTATCAAATGTTGCTATCTAGTAAGAATTTAGGAATTTATCTTCATTTTTTGCAACTTTTTTTTTAATCTCCAGAGGTTCTAGGTATCAAAATTTGAAATTTTAAACATTGTGCTAAAAATATTGTGATTCTCAGTAGTTAGCTTAATGCTGAAATTAAGATAAATTCATTATCAACCTGTTTCTATTTAAAGCATATTTCTTTTTAGAAATTACTTTAAATTGAATTGTATCAAATAATTAGATGAAGTTACCTTAGATTAGTATGTAATGCAGATTTCCAAAAAGCCTGACTTATCGTCAGCATTATAGGAGTACAAAGAATGGAAGTAGGTTATTGGAAAAAATATTGAAAGCAACGATTTAACTTCTGTCTATTGTTAAATGATTCCATGTTAGATGGTAAGTGCTGAGTGAAATTCTCAATAGAGAGAGAGCCTTATTATCGCAAGGGCAAATCGAGACTTTGCCCAGGGCCCCTTCTTTGAAATGTTGTTCCGAAATATTCTTTTTTATATCAAAATTTTATTTAAAAAAATAAGGCAAAAATCATAGATGGGGGCCCCCAAATTCATCAGTGCCCGGGGCCCCTGTTGGTCATAATCAAGCCCTGAATAGAGAAGGTATTTGTATTCAAACTTACGTTTTGTTTTAGTGGAAAAGTTTTGAATGTCAAGAGGTCATTCCTCTCCTATAACTAAATTTTGTTTGATTCACTACGGATATCTAAATATTATGCCTCCAGAAAACTCAAAAGTTTCAGAAAACCTAAAACGGCAAATAAACATTTAAAAAATCCAAGAATTTTTTTAAAAATTAAATAGCTAACTAATATATTAACTCGACGCCGGACGCCTTATAGCGATTCCTTTTTTAAAAAAAATACAATTTTGCAAAGTTTTAAAATTTATTCAAACTCAAGATAAAATAAAATCAGGCATTTATTGTTTTAGTTGTTACTGATCATAATGTTACTAAATTTCATTCTACTCTCTAAAGCTGTTTTTGAGGGATACGAGAACAAACATTTACACGATTTTTACAAAATCTCAAAATATTTGAAATATTTGAAACAATTTTGGCATCTATAGTTAACAGATAAACTTGCCACATAAAATAATCTCAAATTTCATTCTGTTCCATTACAATTTTTCAGGAATGGAACAAACATTTCTCTATTTTCGCAAAATTTTAAAATCTGTAAAAAAAATCAAAATACTTTGACACCTATAGTTTAAGTGACAACCTATGTGATTATGGTAATTTTTTTTCATTCCCTTCAAAGGTTTATATGTGATAGACAAATATTTACACATTTTAAATAATTTTTTTTGAAAAACTAATCCAAATTTTCACGGCTATAGTTTACCTATTATGTCACCAAATTTCTTTTCGTTCGCTTTAGTCGTTCTTACATGATGTGCGAATAAAAAATTGCGCATTTTTTAAGAAGATTTTCAAAAAATCTAAAAATCCAATAAAACTTTTAAAAAAATTCGTTGCCTATAGTTTAAGTTGAGTGACCACCTATCATGCCACTAATTTGCATTTCAGTTTATGGTGTTTTGTATCCAGACCCATACAACTAATGTAGTCCTAAACAGGCCACGACAACAGAGAGCATAGCCAGTCGAGAAGAACACCACCTATTATTTTAAAATAAGCTTAATTATTACATTTAATTCTCACTCTTTCACACTTTCATGTATTTTAATGAAAAGTAAGAGCAAAAATAATTAGTATTTAAAAAACATCTGGAGATTCCTTCACTTTAGTATTCACTGTATATGGAATCTTGAGACATACTCTTTGACAGAAAAACTGTATTTGCCCTCAAATTAAAAAATTCAGTACTCTATGGTTGAATTTGGACCACTGGCAGACAAGTATAAAATTACTAACTTACCAAATGTTTCCAGATTACCTGCCGTATTTTGAATAATCTTTTGGTCAGTTGCACACAAAATAGAGGCATTTTTCTGTTTCTAGTAATATTTTTATACACATAAATGAAGATCAAATACATGATTAAGAATTTTATGGTTTGAAAATATTTTGATGATTTTTCTGCTTCAAAACAGGGAGTGCGTTTAATATGCGAGGGAGACTATTACGCGAGTAAACACGATAATCAAGTTAATATAAATTTTCATTGGTGAAGACTATATTTCTGTTGCTAAAGTATAGAACCTGATAGTTCAATAGTAAAGATATGGGATCACTAACCGAACGGTCGCGGGAACGATTCCGAACATACCACCGAAAACATCTAATCGTTAATCGGTAAATGTGCTCGTTAAACTCGGTGAACAAACGTTCTAGAACGAAGAAACATTGAACGGTGAAGGAAGTGTAAAATCCAAAAAATGTAGTACAGCAAACCAATGAGCAACACAGACTTACACAGATAAAGAGTACGAACGGAAAATAAAATAAATAAATAAATAATTTTTTTTAAATGTATAATACTGTTTTCAGTATATGAAATGAAGTAAAAAAGCAATAATAGTAACAGTAGGTAATAAAAAAAATTATTATTTATATGTAATTAATTAACTTATTAGTGTGTATACTACTCGATAATACATTTGTAACTATGCACTTAATATGGCTTATATCTGGATCAGTAAGTTTTTAAAAAAACAACCTAAAAAGAAAAACGAACCAGTGATCAACAAATCTTCCTTTTTTTTTTTTTTTTTTTTTGTATAAAGTACATAAATATATATTTTATAGTATTTTTGTACATTTTATATAGTTTTTTAAGCTTTATTAATAACTATCATCCCCCCATAAATTTCTTGAATTTTAATCCCCATCTTCTCCATCCAAAAATTCTTATTTGGACATACAAAATTACTTAGACATACAGGATATATTAATGATTTTAAAAATCTGCCAGGATTTTTATATTTTAGAGCCATTTTATAAAGATATGTTATTAGCCTTAAATCTATTGGTACTTAAATATGCCATTTTCAAAAATCGCTAACTGCTTTCCACGTCTTGATTGAATAAATTGAACTGCCATTTCTAACGTCTAACTTCTCGGTATGGAATGGAGTTCTGGATGGAACCAAGACTTTTTATCCTTTTTACAAACAAGAGCACAGTTGAGGTTATATGAATTCTGACTGGTCAAGATGATACCTAGATAAGAATCTTTGAAAGGGGGCCATAAAGCCATAAAACCTTTCTTTTTCCTCTCTCCCAACCGACTTCCACGAAATTTTCCCATACTCGACTAATACTGTGTAATAGAGGTCAGTTGAAAGACACTAGTTCTTAAGAGTTGTAATAGCCATAGTCTGCATTCTGTTCTGAACAAGTGTTCAAAGTTTGTTATTCTAGAACTTCCAAATTTTATGTGCCATAAAAATATTTTGTTAGCATGATTTAACAAAACTAGTACAATTTTCACATTGAGGACGAATAATAGATTTTTTAGCTTAAAACTCTGTCAGATGTTCACTCTGTAAATGACATTAAATTAAATAAAATTAAGAAAAATTAAAAATTTTAGTCAAAATAAACATTGTAGTTTTCTTATTGATTGTCCAATATGTAATAAAAATAATAAATTCCTATAACATTGAAATAATAAATACAATTGCTCAATGAATTAATTATGTAAATGTCCACTCTGGTATCAGACAGTACAATTTAGTTTGATTAAAATGAAGAACGATCAGCAATCTTTTTAGTTGAAAGTGCCACGGTATGCATAGTTATATAGAAAATTCTCATCGTTCAGTTAATTGTAAGGCGCCCGTTAAAAATGATGAATGTATATAACAAATACTCAATTTAATACTCACGGAAGATTATTAACAAGGTATATTGTGCTTTAAAGCCATTATCGTAACAAATCTTCTGATAAATACGTTACTTATTTAAATTTCCCATAGTTCAGCAGAAGAACATAGTTTATGTATTTTAATCACGTGAAAAATGTCAAACTATGTTATCTGAAGGAAATATTTAAGCATCGCTCAAGTTGCAAATTTACTTTCAATATGACGTTAATTATCTGAAAGTTTATAAATCTTACGTGATTCTTTATGACGACAAGGTTAATTCAATTAGTATACTTGAATAGTACACCCGTCTTTTTTTTTTTCTAAAGGAATAATATATTAAAACGATTTTGGGAAAAAAAAAGATTTTGTAAATGCACGTTTAGAATGTTTTAGAGTCTGACTTCTTCCTTTTTTTTTTTTCCCAAAACCACCCATAAATTTCTTGAATTTTAAAAGCACAGACTAATTTTAGCTTACAAAATTTGTCTCCCCCCCCCCCTCGAATAAAAAGCATGTGTTATTACTAAATCAATATATGACTCAAGACTATATTGTTTTTTTCTCTTAGATTTTTGGATAAGGAAGTGAATTTCCTTTGTAATCTAAATTCCCAAATAGGAATGATTTTGAATAGACTTCTTAATGAAGCGTACACCGATGTATTTTAGCGGTAATACAGTTTCTATGGAATTCTGGACTAATCAAGAAATGGTTTGGATTTAAGGCAGGATAAAAACACTTATTTTTCTTATATTTGTCGCAATTAACTCATGAGCATTTTTTTGTAAAGGAGGGAACTTTTTCTAAACTGCACAGAAAGGAAATATAGTGTAAAAATGATAGCAAAATTAATATCATGGTGCTTTCAAGCATTTATTTTCAAAACGAAATTTTTTTAATAAAATGAATGTCAATTATACATGACAAATTAATCCTCTCATGTAATTTTAAAGGACATGCATAATGCATTAAAAATAATGAAAAAAGTTTCCTCTATACTTAGGATCAAGTTCATATATTGACTTTTTTAGTAACCTTATTAAGGTTTGTATCTTGTAAAGAATATTATTAATGTTGATAAATACAACAAAAAAATGCAGCTTGTAAACTCTAATGAAAAAGTCCCCCTAACCAATTTTTTAACAATTTTCTGTCAAGATCTAAAAAAAAAAAGTCTTAGTTCTTGAGAACTGAAACACCTTACCACCTTACTCTAGACTAAATTTCAGTATATTTGTCCGAGTAATAATCACAGACAGGGGCGTAGCCAGAAATTTTTCATGGGGAGGGTTACGACTACTACAACTCATATATATGTATACGTGTGTGTGATAATGTAGTGAAGAATGCACATTTTGTATGGCAAAAAATTCCTCATGGGGGGGGGGGTTATGACCCCCCTAACCCTCCCCCCCTCGGCTACCCCCTGATCTCAGAAAATGGGTAAAAAATGTATCGGATAAAAGTATAATATTTTATCATTTGTGTACTGCGAAATACATTAGGTCCCTTCTCTAAATCCTATGTAGCTCAACAGTGATAGCGTCCTGAATACCTTTCTAATTTATTTGCTGATTGAATAAATTTTTTGTTAATTAAAATAATAATTATTTATTTATTTGTTTTGGGAAAATTTATTAATATTGTAACACGATTATTCTTGGGTACTTCATTTCGTATAAAGTCCACTAAATATGATAACAGATTTCTATTTCACCGTAGAATATTCTTATATACTATTAAACTAAAGCTTTTATTTCTTGAAAAGCTGTTTCACCCAAATCCTTCTGTTTTGGCATTTTAAAATAAAGACATTCTGTACTTTTTTGTGTGGTATATTGTTTATTATTTTAATAAGAGATAACAAAGTATACATAAGAATAAATTCATAGACACACACACACACACACACACAACAAAAAAAAAAAAAAAGTGCAAAATAATTTGTTTCCTCCAAAAATATCATTTTTCGTAATACCTTATGCATTTTATATAAGATATTTAGTGTGAATGAAATTCTTATGATTTTTTACCCGTTTGTATAAACTAAAGTAAAAAAGTATACATTGAAAATGTTGCAGCTGCATGTCTGACAACTCAGAAAAATTTTAGATTCAGTGTCGTACCTAGGTAAAGTAACGTTCATGTGGCAGACAACATTATGCGCTCTTTCTCTTAGTTAGAAAGACACTGAACACTTAGTACGGTCATTCTAAACATTTCTTTCGAATGACAAATTATATTTTCAAATTATAAAAGTCTCACAGATTCATGTTCTAAGAGCAGTCATTTAAAATAGATATTTTAGCGTTTTGTTTAACTTGTTCGTTTTCATCGTTTCAAGGAAGCGACGACAGCGATTTTTTCTTCTGCACTCAGCGTTGCTTCCCGGCTTGGGTCTTTCAGTGCAACTCAAATTTGGGTTGCTGGCCTAAACAGGATCATTCAAAGACCGAAACTAGCAAGCAACGATGATTGCAGAAGAAATAATCACTGTCGTCGCATCCCTGTAAAGGTAAGAGTGAATGGGTTGATTGTTTCATTCATTGTGTCAGTGTCTTTGTTGGAATCTGTAACCCCTTTAAAGTATTGCGCATGGAACGTGCCCTACCTGCCATACTCAGCTGCTCCACTGGATAGAGAAGCATAGAGAATATGAATTCATGTTGGATTTTTAATAGAATAAACTTTTTAAAAATCACTGTGATTGTGTAATTAGAGATGGTTACAAGTTTTATAAAGAAGTTGCATTTGAACTCTTCTCAAGAATTGTTAATATCAAAGACGCAATTTCCGTTACTGCAAAATCGTTTGATATTTTGCAAAATCAATTCAGCAATAAGTTCTCTCCTCGCCCAATATGTTTAGTAGTAATTGTAAGTAAAATTAAATAAATCAATAAATCTTATTTAAAAAGGACAAAATGTACACTAATAATGCATATGCATATATTTTATTTTTTTTAATGAGAAAAGTCTTAAGCACGTATTGCAAAATAAAAAATCTATCCTAGCTCGCAGAACATTAGCGGTGGAAGTATTTTTTGATTTTTTTAAAGTAAAATAATGTACAAATTGGTTAAACCTTCAGATGTTCAATTATGATACCTAGGCAGTTACTGATAACTAGTACCATCGCTTTTCACTATATATGAGATCAAAATTTATAATGATTTTTATGTGAAATTAGATCTTATTCACAACGTTTTCTCTTTACGTTCAAAACAGAAATCAAACTTCTTGAAATCATCATAGAAGTTTTTAGAGCTACAATATAAATTCCATAACCAATAATAACAAAGAATTACACCCAGCAAGTTACGCTGTTTCAACGAAGATTGATTTACACTCGAGGAAGGTCGAATATTATAGAAGAAAATATGATTTTAATCAAACTTGAATAGTGAATAAATATATTTTTAACAGCAATGTGATCGAATTAGCCGAATAGAAATAGCCAGGAAGAAAATTAATCGAACATTCGAACCATTTAATCGATTAATTGACACAGACATAATTGTTATTGCATTACAGAAACTTTAAGATCCAATGACGAATAAATGTTGATAAAAAATGTTGATAAAAATTCAGAATTTTAATCAACAATTTAATTCGCATTAAATACAGATTAGTTCTACTGAAAATGATTTACAAATATTAATTTACTGATACCATTTAAATGTTTTTTAATTCATTAAGCAATTTTTAATTCATTTTTTATAATCGCACTTCTATACACTTGGCTTTTAACCAAGTTTTTCAGGTATTGACCAGAGAGATTGCATTGAGTTTCAATATTTATCTCATAAAGTGCACAATTTCTATGAAATTATAGAAACAAATAATGTATATCAGAAACATTAACATATGCTTCGAAATTACGAGCTAACTGAAAAATTGGTATCCATAAACAGTAAATCCCCCCCCCCCCCGAAATTGCTTTTTTAGATTATAAAAGACCGATTTCGTTTGTAATTTCATAAGCGCAGGGTCACACGCAGGATTTTATTTTGGGAAGAGTAAAACTCAAAAGATATCATTCAAAAAGCAAATGTTTGAGATTTTTTCTTGCACGTTATTTCTTTTTGCACCGTCAACTGTTTTTAAGACGAAATAACAGCTTATAAAGCTTACTTTCTTTGACCAGGAATGACCATTACTTTTTTTTGTTAACAACCCCTCAATTCAGCTTCCCCTTTCGAAAGGTGCGAGGTGAGGGGTCAAAGTTCTTCGGACTTGTGGGTGAGGAAATCGCTTATTTTGGAGAGTGGGGTGTTTTTTTGCATTTCTAACTGACCCCTTAAACGCGACAAATCCAATTAAGGAGAATTTGTGCTCTTCTGTCATCCTTATCTTCCGATATTGCGGGACACAGCCCTTTTCGTAAGGGGTTGGACTTTTTTAGGAGGCAAGATAGTGAAATTTCAGATTAATCAGGATATTATATTGGCTTTAATGTAGGCTAAAATAATGTTTCTCGAAAATGGGTTCATGAGTCGATTTATATCGCAAAATTTGCAAATGAATGTTTGAAAATAAAATTATGACTTAGATCAGCAGTTTCTAAAAATTGTGCAACAATTTCTACCAACAAAGACTAATTTATTAAGCCCCCCCCCCTCCAGCCCACATTCCTTAGCATGCATACATTTTTTAAGTTCTTTAACAATGAATATTTAGTCCCATTAATCCTACTAAATTTTAGTCCTACAAAATATTGTTATTGATAATGTCTGAATAAATATTTTAGGAGAAAAAAATATTTGGATTAAAAATAAGTATAAATGAAATGAGTTTTTAAACATGCATTATCACCTGCTCGTTGCCTTTCTCTCACCTCCCCGCCCTTCCTGCAGTTCTGCGCGCACTACCAGTTAGCAGTCTAAGTTAGCGCCGCTGACTTAGATGACATAGTTTCATTCTTCCCAAAAATAGCAATTTTATACAGTTAAAAATAACACACACACACAAAAGAAAGAAAGAAAAAAAAAAAAAAGATTAGGTAAAATGTGGATTTTCAGAATTTTAAAGAATTAGTTTTTAAGTATATATACATTAAATATATATATATATATATATATATATATATATATATATATATATATATATATATATATATAAACAATTTAAAAAAAGTAAGCCGATCCTTCAATGTGAATTTTATTACGTTTTACGAGTGTAACTTGATACGTTCATTACAAATATGTACGTTACGTTTATGTAAGTAAGGAATATCTTCTAAACTTTATTTTTGCAGAAATTCTACTTTAACCTGAAACATAATAAAGCCATTCTTTTCTTTCTTTCAAATATTTTTCAAAGAGTCTTTCTAGTAATTAAAATAAACTTACCATTCTTATTCAAATAAACATACCGTGTATAACTTATACTCGGTTCATACTCTCAAAAATGCATTTACAAAAGTTATATAAAAATACAGGAAATACGCTGATACACATAAGAAAATCTTGCGAAATTTTACAGGTTTATCTATACATCAGCTTGAAATCATTATAGAAGCAATTTACTTTCATTTACACTTCTTAGAAATTAAAGTTTATGTTCGAGCAAAATTACAATAAACTTGTAGAATTCTTATTCAAATGAATATGTGTCTCATGCTTAGTTCATACTCTTAGAAATGCATAATTAGATTTCTTAAAGAAGACTCAATCACTAACACTCCTCGTTTTTGTCAAGTTTGTGGATTGTGCTAGCTGCATTTTTTTGCAATTTCATTCAAAAATTAATTTGAAACTTCCGGAGACTTAATCTGTATTTGGACTTTTTTTTTTTTTTTTTACAGAATTGTCATTGCAATTTAGTATTATATATAATCAACAAAAGCGGGCTCCTTTACGAGGTGGGGCCCTGGGGATTTTTCTCTGCTCCCCCCCCCCTCTCTCTGCGCCACTGATCGTACGTGATATTGGCAACATTTTGACGTCATGAACAGGAAACAATTTGCAGAACTTGCATCCCAGTGTCTTACGAAACAACTTTCATATCACACCATTCAGAGAAAGATATTACTACACCATGAAAATGAATACTTAATCAAGATGCAAAAGAAAATGCAATAGTTTAATAGTAATGATATTATGCAGGATACAGTGGCGTAGCCAAAATTTTTCATGGGGGGGGGGTCGAGTACAGCAGCTCATATATATGTATACGCGTGTGTGATAAGGGAGTGAAGAATATACATTTTGTATGACAAAATATTCCTCATGGGGGGGGGGGACTTGACGTTACATCTGGAGAAAACCTACCAAAACTCCAGACCGTTAGATCGACAGCCACGCGATGGACCCGAAGCCGGGACCTTCACACTTCGGCCGTCTACCATTTTCGGTGACATAACCACTGTGCCATGAGAAACAAATTTTAAAAAGCCATTGATGGGAAAAGTAAACATACTTATCTTATAAATAAAAATGAAATTCTGTTTGTTTGTTTGTTTGTTTATTTGTTTGTTTGTTTGTGGATTTGAGTTGTATACAAATCCACAAAAATGGACCTATCAGCCTGAAATTTTGCACAGATATGTAAAATAATATAGAATAAATCATAGTCCACTTTAAAACTTTGAAAGTCCACCCGTTCCCGGAATTTAAGAGATTTTTTATGTTTTGCACGCAAAAAGCTTTCCGTAATTGTAACCCCTGTAGTGAAAAAAGTGTGAAATAAGGATCGTGGTTGCCATGTGTGGCGATTTTGCCGAATAAGATGTTTTAAATTCTCAAAGTAAAAATAAAAGAATAATAATGATTTCTTTTTGTTAGTTTATATTCGTAAGGTTATATTTTTTTAAATTATAATATCGTGTGCATGGGAAATCGGAGCAGGAATGAAATGTTTTATACGCAAAACAATAAGAATTGAAGATTTCCGAGGCTAATATGTTAAAATTTTTTAGTTTGGCGAAAAAATAAAATGGCTCAAATGCCCAGAAAGTGAGTTCTAGCGGTTTGCGCAGTTTCCGGCTAGGCGCAATTTACTGAGAGCTTAAGGAAACGGATTTTTGAAAACAAGTGCAAAGGTTTTATTAGAATACAGCGTTAAATTTTAATGATCCGTGCGAAAATAATGCAGTTATTAAGGGATTTCAAGCGATCTATCTTCAGCATTCTCGCGATTTTGAGGAGGATTCTAACGCTTGGCGCTATTTATCGTAATTTAATCGTCTCCCATTTGGGTTATGAATACACCTGCGTATAAGTTTTTGAAATTTTCATTCAGTTGGAATTGTGCATTTTTCTGAGCAGCTTTTCTGCATCTAATGTATTACATTCAGAAAAAAGGATGTTAGAAATATCAATTTTAATTTTGTTTAATCACACTCATGAATAATGATACACTTTCCAACTTAATGAAAGAAGGAACGAAAATAGGGAAGACCCATGGATTATAACTCTTTTTATATATAGCACTTTAGTGCGTATTTAAAAATCTGAAAGTGTGTCAGATTTTCTATGATTCTAGCGCTTGGCGCAATTTAATGAGAGGGTATTTTTAAAAACAAGCGTAGGTTATCTTATAAATAAAAATGAAATTCTGTTTGTCAATTTGTTGATTTGGGTAGTATACAATTCCACAAAAATGGACCTGTCAGCCTGAAATTTTACACAGATATGTAAAATAATATAGAATAAATGATAGTCCACTTTAAAACTTTGAAACTCCACTTTATTTCCGTTCCCGGAATTTAAGAGATTTTTTATGTTCTCCACGCAGAAAGCTTTACGTAATATTAACCCTAGTAGTGAAAAAAGTGTGTGAAATAAGCATCTTGGTTGCCATGTGTGGCGATTTTGCCGAATAAAATGTTTTAAATTCTTAAAGTAAAAATAAAAGAATAATAATGATTTTTTTAGGTTATTTTTTTAATTATAATATCGTGTGCGCATAAGAAATGAGAGCAGGAATGAAATGTTTTATACGCAAAACAATGAGGATCGAAGATATCCGAGACTAATATGTAATTTTTTTTAGTTTGGCGAAAAAAAAAAAAAAAAAAATGGCTGCTAGGCCGAATTTTAGAGAGTGAGTTCTAGCGGTTTGCACAGTTTTAGGCTTTTTGGCGCAATTTACTGAGAGCTTAAGGGAATAGCATTTTTGAAAACAAGTGTATAGGTTTTCTTAGAATACAGCATTAAATTTTAACTATCCGTGCAGAAATTATGCAGTTATTAGGGCATTTCAAGCGATGTAGCTTCAGAATTCTCGCCAATTGAGTACATTGATTTAACTTGGGGGAAATCCGCCAAATTTCAGAAAATTGAAATCTTCGCATTTAGTACATCGAGGTAACGATGAATAAAACATGTTATAGTTGATAATTTAAAAAATGCGGCTGTATTAAGGGATTCCACTTTTCAAATAAATGCCTGGCGGTCGAACCATTTCCCATTTTGATTGCTGCTAAGGCAATGCTTCGAATGATTCCCTGAAAAAACTCTTGCAAAATGGCGTATGCTGGCACTTTGGCGTGGCTTAGATTCGAAACTGGATTTTACTTGAGACTGGTATATACGTATTGTGACAGCGTGGTCACCCCCACAAAACTTTCAAGAAAATGCAGTTCTTTCAGCTAGCCTTGGGCCAGTATTCCAGTAGGGGATGAGAACCTCTTTTGGCTGACTTTCCCACGACCTACAGGTGCACAGGTGCGTCGGCGTGTCTTTGGTGGTGGAGCTACCTTGGCTGACGAGTTCTCGAGGCGAGCCGGTGCCCGGCAGATGGACTAGAGGTTTCAGAGAGATAGGTTGGTCTCTCCACCGAGTCGCTCACCAAGTGAACAATATTCATGTATCTTTTTTTCGTTTGGACTCCTCCACGATTCTAGCCTGTAACTAGAGGGCTATGACACGATGCTGAAGAGCTGAAACTATATGTATCGGATATGCTTCTTCTTAATTTAAATAAATTGTTATTGTTTTCATTACGCCTTGTGTTACGCTACCAACAGAACTGCTAGTGCCGCTCCTAGCAGTATACACGACATGACAGCTATAATATGATTAATTAAATGGTGGCATGAGGCGGGATATTAGAGTTGTAAAGAAAAACTCTAGCCCATGTTGAAATATCGAGTTGAACATTTCTGAAGTGCCTGCGTTCCAGTGTTGTTCGAAGGAGGTTCCCCAGTGTTCGAGTCCTGTGTCCTAAAGCTAGTGGTCTGACCTGTAGAAGGAAATCCAGCGAGTGTTTACAGACGTCTGCGATTCCCCTTCAGCGTACCGACTTCAGTGGAGCAAAGAGACGACAGAAATCGGACGGGTATAATTATACGACGAGCCCCTGCGTTGATGTCAGCGAAGGCTTCTTCAAATGAGTAAGTCCCTTTTTGTATTGTTAAGTGTCATTATATCGGAGAGTATTTTATGTTTTGGCATCTTAGCAGTGAGGTTATAGGGTTGTAATATATTGTGATAAATATATACGTGTGTAGGAACGGGTGCAGAAATTTAAGTTATTTTAAGTTCAACTCTGAGTATAGAAAATTGTAAACTGTTTGTGTACTTAATTATTGTTATTTCGACAGTGTGTAGTCAATGTAACGAGGTAATTTTTTATGTAATGAGATTTTGCATAAAATATGAAAAATTATTCACATAACCAGGAATATTTTTATTAGTTTAAAGGTTTTTATTAATAATTTTTAGGGTATTTATGTGCACCAGAGAATTAGAGTTTATAAAATTCTAAGTAAAGTTAAGTTAATGTGAGATTGGTGTTATCTAGGCAGTCTTATGTTTACTACTTGCTCGAGTAGAAAGGGAAGTTTCAATAATTAATTAATTGTGTTTAAATTCTGTATTTCGAAAATTTACTGGTTAGATATTGGTGACAGGTTTTTTCTTAATTGTCTTGGTAAATAATGGCGTTCGTAAAGAAATTAAACAAAACTGTCAAAAATACGCTGCTATTGTTAGCAGAGGAGTTTGATACTAGTGTGACGGCTAGAAACAAAGTAAGAGAGATAATACAGGCTATCATTAGCGCCTCTGATTATGATGAGGAAACCGCGAAGGATTTTCTAGAACGAATAGAAAAAGAGCTCGAAACCGAGAGATTAGAAAAAGAAAAGGAAGTTCTAGAAAAGGATAAGGAAAGGCAACACGAGTTAGAAAAACTCAAATTACAAGTTGCGGTCGAAACCGGCAGTGTAGCAGCTTCTACAATTTCTGATCATGAATCGGTTCCACGCAGGTCAAATCTGAAAGACCTGGTGCCGAAATTCGATCCTAAACAAATTGATATCTCTTTATTTATGATGATTTTTGAAAGACAGGCAAGTAGGGAAAAGTTGGAGGAAGATAATTGGGTGTCCCAGTTAATTCCGCTTTTACCCCCAGATATTGCGGAAATAATTGTGAAAGAACCCCAGGAAAAAGCAGATGATTTTCAGCACATTAAGAAAGTGCTATTCAAACGGTTTAAACTCAGTGCTAGAGCATTAAGGAACAAGTTCGAATGTCATGACCGAAAACAGAACGCGCCGTGGTCAGATTTAGTTTATGAGCTTAGGGGATATTTAGAGAATTGGCTAGAAACGTTAGAGATAAGAGATTTTGAGACTTTAAAAGAATTGATGCTCACGGAGCAGATAAAGAAACGCATCCCAGGAAATATTCGCGAACATTATGTAGATGTATGGGACGAAATCAACGACGCCGCGATTTTAGCAGAAAAATGCGATAAATTTGAGGCGGTTCGAAGAGACCAAAGGAAAGTAGAACCCCGAAATTTTGGTAGGAATTCATTCAGAACGCATGATAAATTCAACCAGAATCAAAGTAAATGTAATAGGGAGTCAAAGCCGGAAAGAAAAGAGAAATTTGTCTCGAAAGAGTCTGACGCGAAAAAAAATGAAAATTTTGATAGACCAAGGAATGTGGTATGTTATTTATGTAAAAAAACGGGACATATCAGACCCTTCTGTCCAGAAAACCCGGACAGGCAGAAATACCCTGTACATAATTTAAATGCGAAAAATATTTTAGGAGAGGGTTTCGAACCATATATTAGTAAAGCTCTCATTAATGGTGAACAAAGGGAATGTCTCAGAGATAGCGGGACATGTATAGATTTGTGTGAAAGTGACATGATTTCTCCGGAAGATTTGTTGCCGGACCATGTCTGGATTAAGCAACCTTTGGACGCCACATGTAAATGTTTGCCCTTAGCTAGGGTAATAATCGAAGGCGAATTTGGGAGAATTGAAACGAAAGCGGCTGTAAAACCAGCGGAGTTAAGCCAGGGTTTGTATTTGATGGGTAATCGTACCGCCCAACTGATTGAGGAACAGAAGAGCAAGGTAAACTCGGTGAATGCTGTTATTACGCGTAGTATGGCGCGAGAAAGTGAGGAAAATCAAGGGATGAATAATAGACAGAAATCGCCTGAACAAAATGAATTTCAACTCTTAGAGGGCGAAAGTTGTAATCCCAATTCTTCGGAAGCAGCAGGAATAGATAACGGGGAAGTTCTAACAATAGGAGAGGGGGACGCGCTAATCCCTTCGCTTGAGAAGTCGGAAAAATCGCCCCTTGCTAGCATTACGAAAGAGGATTTCTTGGTGGCACAAAAGGAGTGCTCTGCGCTTAAAGAGTTGTGGAAAAAAGCTGAGAATGAAAGGGAAACAGAATTTGAATTACGAAACGACAGGTTGGTAAGAATTTCGGTATCGAAAAGAGGCGACGAAAAAATACAGCTATGTGTACCCACAGTGTTTAAGGGAGATATATTATATCTATGCCACTCTTCGATATCCGGTCATTTAGGGGTGACAAAAACTAAAGACAGAATACTTGCTCATTTTTTCTGGCCTAATTGCTACAAAGATATAGAAGATTATGTTAGATCGTGTGATCCGTGTCAAAAAGTGGGAACAAATCGGGACAAAAAGAAAGCGCCGATGAAGTTGGTCCCTATAATTTCTGAACCGTTCAGACGTTTGTCAGTCGATACAATCGGACCTTTAGTTGTTAGTGAAAATAATAACAAATATGCTCTAACATGTGTGTGTGTATCGTCGGAATTTTGCGACGCTATTCCAATGAAAGATGTAACTTCAAAATCTGTGGTGCACGCGCTACTTCAGATTTTTTCTAAGACGGGCTTCCCTCGGGAAATTCAGTGTGACCTAGGTACTTCGTTTACGAGCGAATTAACGACATCGTTTTTCAATAAGTATGACATACGTGTCAGTAATTCCTCAATCTGTCATCCACAGTCTCAGTGTGTGGAGAGAATGCACTCCACCTTAAAAAAGGTCATTAAAGTATTGTGTTTAGAGTCTGGAAGTGACTGGGAGAATGTTTTGCCAATGGCACTTTTTGCCCTGCGTACAGTCACGCATGAAAGCACGGGTTTTAGTCCAGCTGAAATCATATACGGGAAAAATCTTAGGATGCCGCATACGATCGTTTACGAAAATTGGATGAACGAGGAGGAAGTTAGTCAAAATGTTGTGGACTACATCTTAGAGTTGAATAGTAGACTAAAATTGTGCCAGGATTTAGCTGTAGAACGAATGACGGAATGCCGAGAGAAGAGAAAACTATGGTATGATAGGAATGCTGTTTCGCGAAAATTCAAAGTCGGAGATCTTGTGTTGGTGCTAGCTACGGCGAAGCCTCACAAAATGGCAGTGAATTGGATAGGTCCAGGTGTGGTTACAAGCGTAATTTCCGAAACAAATTACACGGTTGATATTCCCGAAAAGAGAAATAAAAATACTATTTATCATGTAAATTTAATGAAGCCTTATCATAAGAGACCGGAATACGTAAATTTAATATTAGAGGACGATAGTGAAGAAATCGAGGAAACGGCTGAGATTCCTTATCCCTTACCCGATCCGACTCAGTTCGACTTCTCCGAATTAGTACGGGAAAGCAATTTGGACGAAAAAATATCAACTGAGCAAATCGGTGCTTTACAAAATTTATTGGGTAAACATCGCAAGGTGTTTTCAGCGGATCCCGGAATGACGCCCTTAGTAGAAATGGATATGAAATTGACTGATGAAAAACCAATTAGAGTCAAGCCGTACCGTATGTCGCCTAGGCAAACGGAAATTCTAAGGAATGAAATAAAACGCCTGTTAGAACTAGGAGTAATAGAGATGGGACAAAGTGACTTTTCCGCCCCGATGATTCTCGTGGAATGCCCGGGAAAAGATCCTAGACCGTGCATTGATTATAGGGCCTTGAATGCAAAAACAGAAATTGAATTTTTCCCGTTACCAAACATTGAGGAGGTTGTCGAAAGGGTAAGTGCTGCATCGTTCATCTCAGTGATGGATTTAACGAAGGGGTATTTCCAAATACCGCTCTCAGAAAAAGCTCAAAGGTATGCGGCCTTTGTTACTCCCTTTGGCACCTATATTCCGAAAAGAATGATGTTCGGGTTGGTCAATGCGCCATTTTACTTTTGCAAATTAATTAGTATTGTGCTAGGGGGGTTAGAATGTTTCGCTGTGCCGTATATAGACGACATTGCAATTTTTTCTAACGACTGGGAACAGCATATGAAACATCTCGATGCTGTGCTAGATAGATTAAATGAGGCGGGTCTGAAAGTTAAGCCCACAAAATGTAAGTTCGCACAGAACCACGTTCGATTTCTAGGTCATGAGGTGGGGTCCGGGAAACGGTCCCCGAGTCAGGCAAAAATTCAAGCAATCCAGGATTTTCCGACTCCAAAAACGAAAACCCAGGTACGGGCGTTCCTCGGATTGTGCGGCTATTACCAAAGGTACATAAACCAGTATGCGGTTCTGGCAGCGCCCTTAACTGATGCTTTGAAAGGAAAAATAAAACGGGAAAATATAGAATGGAGTGACGAATGCGAGAGAGCATTTCAGGCCTTGAAAGCGGAACTTACAAAAAGTCCTGTCTTATTCGCCCCAGACTTCTCTCGAGAGTTCCTAGTACAGACGGACGCGAGTTTGATAGGTGCAGGAATTGTTCTTGCCCAAGTATGTGAGGGAGAAGAACATCCGATAGTGTACCTAAGCAAAAAGTTCTCTAAGGCGGAACGAAACTACAGCACTATCGAGCGAGAGTTAGCTGCTATAATTTATGGTGTAAAAAAATTGAACCATTACTTGGATGGACAACACTTTGTGTTACAAACTGACCATAACCCGTTAGTCTATCTGAATAAAATGGTAGGAACAAATTCCCGACTAACTAGGTGGGCACTGTGTTTGCAGCAGTACAAATTTGAAATTGTACATAAGCCTGGGAGGAAGCATACAAACGCAGATGCTCTTAGCCGTTCTAATCAGGGCAGCCAATGAAACTTGTATCATCTCTATCTTCATGATTGTATATATTGTTTTTTAAAATTGTTTTGCATATGTTTATTTTTTTCAATAATTCATTGAGTGTTTAGAATTACGTGTTTCTTTTATATTATTATTTGATTTATGCATAAAAAAATAGCGGTAGGAGGCAAAAGCCTCAACGTTGCTAAAACGCAATTTGTGTAGCTTGGAAAAAATGGGGGAGGGTAAACTCTCTGATATTGTGATGCTTGATAATGTAATTGGGGATTGTACTTCAATCTTCCCTAATTCGTCTCAAGTTTTGACTTAATTTTTGCTCCCAGTGAAAGCAAAAATTTCTTCGGAGGGGGAAGGAGCTGTGACAGCGTGGTCACCCCCACAAAACTTTCAAGAAAATGCAGTTCTTTCAGCTAGCCTTGGGCCAGTATTCCAGTAGGGGATGAGAACCTCTTTTGGCTGACTTTCCCACGACCTACAGGTGCACAGGTGCGTCGGCGTGTCTTTGATGGTGGAGCTACCTTGGCTGACGAGTTCTCGAGGCGAGCCGGTGCCCGGCAGATGGACTAGAGGTTTCAGAGAGATAGGTTGGTCTCTCCACCGAGTCGCTCACCAAGTGAACAATATTCATGTATCTTTTTTTCGTTTGGACTCCTCCACGATTCTAGCCTGTAACTAGAGGGCTATGACACGATGCTGAAGAGCTGAAACTATATGTATCGGATATGCTTCTTCTTAATTTAAATAAATTGTTATTGTTTTCATTACGCCTTGTGTTACGCTACCAACAGAACTGCTAGTGCCGCTCCTAGCAGTATACACGACATGACAGTATAATAAGACTGGTTATAGATAAAAATGAATGTTGGTATGTGTGTAGGAGGTCACCGATCACCATGAAATTAGGTTCACCTAAGTCTTTTATCATGGAGAAGGTTTTTATGCTATCCGTTTTCCTCTAACTTTTCACTAGGTGGCGCAGCAGAACGTCGAATTCTATTCCGTTTAGCCGTTTGCAATGCGAATATCGTCCAACCGATTTCGATGAAATTTGGTACACGCGAATATTAGAACACGGAGAATATTTTTCACTATCCATTTTGCTGTAACTTGCCGCTAAATGGCGCTGCAAAGCATCAACTTCTATACCGTTCGACCGATCGGCATAAAATTTTTTATACTTACACATTTTAGCACGAAGAATATATTCTAACTGCGTTACTTTTGATGTTACTCGCCACTAGATGACACTGCAATGCATTATTATTTTAACTCACCACTAGATGACGCTGCAGCAGGCCAAATTTTTGACCATTCAAACGGTGGCTATGAAAATCAGTATACATAGCTATTTGAACAATGAGAATATTTTGGCGTTATCCATTTTGCTATAACTCGCCACATGACGGCGCTGTAGCAAATCATTACTTTAATTAACCACTAGATGGCCCTGCAGTGTATCACTTCTTGACTGTGCGAATGATCGCTATGAAAAAAATAGGTATACATAGATATTTGAACACGGGGAAGAGTTTGGCACGATCCATTTTCCTATAACTTGACACTAGATGTCGCGTCAACACATGAACTTCAAGACTATTCAGCCGATCGTCATGAAAATTCGTATACATCGATATCTGAATGCGAAGAATATTTTTGCCGTATCCGTTTTGCTAAAACTCGCCACTAGATTGTGCTACGCCGCATCGCCTTCTGCACCGTAAAAACGATTGCCTTGAAATTCAGTATGCATGATTATTGAACACAATATAACGCGATATCCATTTTGCTATATCTCTTTATTACAATAAATAGTAATCACAACAAATATTAATATTAAAAAGTCCATTCATTCCCGTGCGAAGAACGGGCACTTCAGCTAGTTAAAAAATAAAAATCTGGAGTGGCTCCACTTGTTTTTCCGAACACTTACGATTAAGATCATTACCAAGCATTTAAATAAATTTTAATCGATGAATAATTCAAACGTATATACAAAATTGAAGCTCAATCGAAGCCGTTTAAACGCTAGCGCATTTTCAAGAATTGCCCCACATAGGCCATAATGTAAAAGAAATCTTTGTCGTAGCCCTGTAGAAAAACTATAAGTCCTAAACACACCAAAATCAATACCGGTCTTGCGACGGTGAACATATATACCCAATTTGAGCCCAATCGAATGCCCCGTTTAGGAGCTATCGTGTTCACTCAGTCACTCACTCACACACATACATACATACATACGTACGTACGTAAGTATACGTACGTACGTAAGTATACGTACGTATACGTATGTATGTATATGTATGTATACGTATGTACGTGGTGTATGTATATACGTACGTACATACATCACGTAAAAACAGCATAAATGAATTCAGAAGACCTCAAAACGTGTCAATACACCAAAATCTCGAAGTCGAATTTTTTCATGATTACAATACTTTACTTACATGGTACATGTTCGGAAAGTAAAAATAGCTCATAGCTGCACGGCCGCTTAGAAGGTGCGTGTAATTAAAATGCAGAAACGGCAAAATTTATTGTATTCTATTAAAAGTAATTGAATTTTATTTATCTTTCGCTGAAATTTTGGGCTCGGGTTCCGACTTCAAGAATATTGCTCGGGCTCTGGCAGACTCGGATTAAAAGTCCTAGGGCTCGGGCTTCAAAAAATGAGCCCGAATTCATCTCTAACACACAACGCTATAAATAAATAAGTAATTATAATAATAAATTAAAACGAAACAATGGTTCATTTTCCTTATAAATCAAATAAATATGTTGCTGTATTGTGTATAATATTTAAATAATCCTGTACAAAAGAGAAAAAAAAAGCTGAAATCTCTACTGCTGTGTCTAATAATTTAATTAACACTTTACAAATATTTTTATTACATATGATTTCTCTGATGAAAACTCCTCCACCCCACCTTTCAGTTTTTCTCTCATTTGAAGGCAATTTACGTTCAACATAAAAAAGTTGTCTGGCAGCTATAAAAAAGATTGAAAGGTGTATTTTAAAATGTAAAGAAGCAGTAAATGAGTCCCGATTTGTAAAAGTTATTACAAAGCAACTTATTTTTTTTCCACAAAAACGCTTTCTGCAAAATTCTCGTGTGACAAATATTATTCCTTTTCAAACACTTTTGAGAACACAAATTTCGGTTTCCCGTCCCAACCCAATTTCTTTTCCCCTTCTCATACGTACTCTACGTACAACCCCCCCCCCCCTTAAGAATAGCCCTCTTGCCCAGCGGGATAGTAATTTATCATTCTCTCCCCTACAAACAGGGCAGCGGAGAGGGAGAATTTTCACAGAAATGTAGACTCGATAGTTTTACTTATCGTTAATTTATTTTTCATCAAATAGTTTTTCCTTTTTATTGAAAAATCAGTAAACACTTTGAGAATGTATCTCCCGTTTACGAAATTCGTTTATCTTAATTAGCAAATATTTTACGGCTGTTCAAACACAAAAAACCTGTTTTTCCCAACTTTAATTGAATATTAAAAATATTAATAGAATTGATTTCAAAATTTTAGAAACTAAATAATCTGTATCGCATTAATATCTTGGCAAGGAAAAAAAACTGATTTAAAATAACAAAAATTGTAGACGTGGGACGAGAAAATACGCTTCCCGTAGGTTAACATGGGAAGTCTCAGTTTCGTTTTCTACCAGCGTATGTCGCCTTAAGGACTAGATAGGAAATCGCCATGCTTTGCTTCGACCACCAGGTCATGTGATTCGTAATCCCCACCCTCGAGTTGAGGACTGGGTTAATTGGCGGTAAAGCCTCTTTGCGTAGTTTGAGTGACAGCTTGTTCAGCAAATAGCTTTCAAGGCTTTCAACCTTGCTGGTATGATTGATGGCGATTACGTGCATTTGAGTTCGCAGAGCCAGCTGAGAAGGAGGAAAAGAAAAAAAAAAGATTATTTAGGTAAGATGCAAAGTGAAATGGCGTAGCTCGATGATAATATTTATGTAGGATAATAAATATTTCAATCATATTTTTTAATTTTGGATCGTAAATTTCACTACATATTTTTCAAATAAAATGCTGCAGAATATTTTTGTATTTATCAGCCTAATGTTTATATCATAGTATTTATTTATAGTAACGTGACCAAAATTTCTATTTTGAGGCAGCTAGTTAATTTTTAAAAGTCAAATAAAAGCAGAAACTAGTGCAATACAGTATTCTATTTTAAAGTTTTTTTTATAGACGAAACAGTTTTGTTTTCATTGAAGGAACAATTACTATTCATAGTGTTCTTGGTATTTAAATATTTGCTTTCAGTATTCAAGGCGTCCTCGAAAATAAAGAACATCTGCTCATTATATTTATAGTGAGATCTTCACTTTGCTCCACTAAGAAAGTTATTTCCTTTTATATGTTCCGACTGAAAATCAGCTGTGTTAGTTTCGGCGCGATCAACAAAAATCGCTACTTTTGACAAGCACCAACGTTAAGTTTGCTCTGAATAATGGCCTGACGACACTGTGCTGTTTAGCTAAAAAATGTATGGCTATACCGTAGTCGCCCTCACATAATTGTCGCACCCCCATTTTGAAGCAGAAAAAATAGCTTTAGAGTTCCAATATTATGTACTAGATTTTCCCCTCATAATAGTCGCACCTAGACTTTCACCATGAAAAACTGGCAAAAAAATGCGATTATTACATGAGTGAAGATGTTAATGCTATCGCTATGAAACATAACAATTATTATTATTACTATTATTTTTCATAAAATTAGTCTCTCTCTCTCGTATTTTAAATTGATATCAAAATTTACAAATTTTTAAACTTAAAAGGTAATTTTTCTTAGGATTGCCAGTAGGGCAGTGATAAAATCACAGAAATAGAAACGGACATTTATTTTTTCTGTACCAAAATTTGAAAAATTGATGGCATTAAAAAATATACATAATTAAAAAAAATAAATTATGAATTTCCCACAGTACCATATACGAGCCTCACCATGGCACAGTGGTTATATCACTGAAATGGTAGACGACCGAAGTGTGAAGGTCCTGGGTTCGGGTCCCATCGCGCGGTCGTCAATCAAACGGTCTGGAGTTTAGGTAGGTTGTCTCCAAATGTAATGTGAATACTCGTTAGAACGCCTTAGAAAGTCCTCCTACCAAGGCATCCTCCATCTTAGGCAGATACCCTTCGCGCAGGTTCGCCCTAATCACACACAATCCAAAATCTACCATGTAGATGGAAAAACGTTTCTGCTCCCTTTTCCTAGGACATTCTTATTACATTTCTTTGCTACATTTTGAGTGGTCCTATGAAAAATTGTGATGCAAGGTCTTTTATCAGATGACAGGTCTTTAAAATATTAATCATTGAAAAATTTATGTCGTAGTTTCTATAAACTGATTCATTATCGACGTAATTTATAGCCGATTACAGAATTATAAAATTAAAATGATATTTTTTCTTCAAAACTTTTGTTTTTACTAATAAATTTATGTAGAACACACTTTGTTAGCAATTTCTTGTACGGTGAGGATCATACCTGCCAACGACATTCTTCAGAGATTTAAGTTCCGCGAGTGAAATAGCTAGAAATTAAAAACTGCAAAACAGTGAAGTCGTAGATTTGAAAGAAAAGTCTTCATGTGCATGTGCTTAAAGCTGTTTTGTAATATAGCAATGCCTGAAAAATATTTATTTCAAGAACGCCGATCGATCAGAATAAATCGAAAGAATCAGATAAGTTACTCCTTTCAACTCTACCGCTGCTTTTGTGAATATTCTTTCAATTACTTTTAAGTAGACAAGCCAAACAGAAAAATCCACTATACTCTATTAAGTGCATCCCATGTATTCATAAAAAAAAGTACCATTTTAGTGCAAACCATAGAACAGAAGATCTATGGTGTAAACGTGCTATGTACAAAAGAGTCGTAGTCGTTTGTCAAACAACTAACACACGAAGCGGCAAAGATGTTTAACAAGTACTTGAAAGAGATCATTAGTCATATGACAGCCTAAGTAAAGGGTAATATGCTGCAGGCACACACGAACGTGCAAAGACGAGCTTATAAAAGCCTATTGTGTATAAAAATCATTAAAGTAGTATGGTAAGAATTACCAGTACACTAGTGTATCGTTGCGCCCTGCGATGCTGAATGCCAGCATAGGATGCCGACATAAACAGTTGCACTTCAACACAATGTGATTGCCGTACAATATGTTTTCGAGTTGTTAAAAAGGAGACCTTCAAGTTCAAGCAAGGGTTTACATACACATACTGCTGTAGACATAATCCAACATATTGTCGTGGGCCATCGACGACTGAGGACTAACTAAAATTATTTTATTCAAAAATCAATAGTTAATTTTACTTAATAATATTTTTTCTTAACGACTAATCTCTAAATGTATCCATTTGTTAATCAAAATTTTTAAAAAAAACCTTGATTATTATCAATCTGCTGAAAAATACCAACTTCAGTTTGGAGCCTATTCATTTTCATTTTTGGATTTCCACATCAGTTCATTTCAAAAGTACACCCTCCCAAAAAAGTATTCAAGTGTAAACGAAATTTCCTATTTTGTGCTTGCGAATGTTAAATCAGTTTTAAAAAAAATACCCAATTCGACAGAAATATGAATATAATAATTTAAGCAAAACCATTTTCTGATAAAGGATTTTTAAAAAGGAACATTTGACTTTTAGTCGAATACTTCTTTGAGAAAGTGTACATAGACATAACGTTAATATCTACTGCATAGGGATCGACCGATACCACATTTTCGACGATGACCGATACCGATACTTTACCTATAACTTCATTTTCAGAAATAGCCCATACCGATACTTTTAAGTTATGGTATCGGCCGATACCGATACTTTACATAATTTAATGTCATTTAAACCTACATCTGTATTCTGGGCAGTTTTTGTAACGAGAGTGTAGTTCTCGTTAAAATGAATAACAGCATGATGAAATTCGATCCCAATAGAAAGCATTAAAAAGAAAAAGCAGTGGATACATTGAAGTGTGAATTTACAGTAGTTCTAGTCTTTCTTTTCTATTCAATCATGCCGACGAATCACCGAATTTATGAAAAACTGAGCGCTGGGAAGCGTCTTAGTGTGCAGGTTCGGAATTCTTTCTCCTCGTGTGGCTGTCGATCTAGTGGTCTAGAGTTTTGGACGATTTTCTCCAGATGTTACGTGAATATGCGTTAGATTCCCTTAAAAAGTTCTCCGCCCAAGGACCCCCCTATAGGTAGATGCCCCTCATTTAGTATTGACAGAACACAAACGGGGGGGGGTTAAAGGGATATATTAATAAGAGAATCCATTTCCAGTGCCGACTGGTGCAAATATTTAAATCATATTTTCTCAACCTCTATTTTGTTGCCTAATTGTTGCTATGAGCCAGATAAAAGGTCTCCATATTAGACCCAAAACAGCTTCCTGCTTGCTCTTACTATATGTCTTTGTTTTTGATTCATGCCTCTATTTTGTGCTTACAAAATTAAACACAGGGACGGCCCTAGGGCCGGACAAACCGGACCCCTGTCCGGGGCGGCAAAATTTTAGGGGCGGCATTTTGGCTCGAATTTGAAAAATACATTTTGTATTAGCAAACGAATTCGAGATAAAAAAATATTCCGAAGAATATCATTCTATCTATATAACTTTACTAACTGATGTACCCGTCCGTCATTGATGGTTTTTTACTAACCGCGCGAAATTTCGTTTGCATTGTAAGAGTACAAAAAATGGAATTAGCATACTGGCAGAAATATAGAAAGCAAAGTTATAACTCTTGTGTATCGTTTAAAGATTACAGGTTAGAGAGTAACAAATTACTGAGACAAACTGTCGATAGAGAAAATATTTTACATTCAAAATTAACGTTTTCTTTTAGTGGATGAGCTTCCTACATCAAAAAGTCATTTAAAGGTGCAAAAGAAGCTGCTAGTAATGAATATTAAAACTGAAAAGAGAATACCTGGAAAATGTTTTGTAATAGCAAGTAGCCTATATTTAACACTGCAACATCTGAGTGAATTCATATTTTGTTTTTCTGATGATTATACTTGATTACGCAGAA